>JAQFYH010000245.1:0-14327 GCA_034694405.1 Scolopendrellopsis subnuda
TGGATTCGTATCAATTTTTGACCGAATCGCTCGACTCCTTGGTTAAAAATCTAAAGGCCGATTCGGTAGAAAAGTTTGCGCTACTGAAACAACGATACCCCAAGGACGAAGAACGCGAGCTCTTGATTCGGAAAGGAGTGTTCCCGTACGAATCTATGAACGATTACGGGAAATTAGAAGCTGATCATCTGCCCGCAATTGACGAGTTCTATTCCAGTCTCACGGAAGAGACCGTGTCGTCGGAAGATTACCAGCATGCGCAGAATGTGTGGAGGAAATTTAATTGTCGCACTTTCGTCGATTACCTGCGTCTGTACCAGGAATCGGACGTTTACCTGTTGGCGGACGTGTTTGAGAATTTCCGCAAACTGTCATACGCGCAGTACAAGCTCGATCCGGCCAAGTATATATCGCTCCCGGGATTCGCGTGGTCAGCGGCGCTGCGCAAATCCGACGCGTCGTTAGATTGCATCACCGATCCGGACATGGTGCTCTTTTTTCAAAATTCTATTCGCGGGGGTATCAGCATGATCTCTAACCGATACGCCAAGGCCAACAACAAGTATCTGAAAGCTTACGATCCCTCCAAACCCACCTCCTTCATCGTATACTTCGACGCCACCAATCTGTACGGCAACGCATTATGTCGGGCACTCCCCATGCGAGACTTTAAGTGGATGAGTCCGGACGCTCTAGCCTATCTCGAAAAGTATCTACCCTCGCATCCGGAAATGTTTCCAGACGATGGCGACCGCGGATATTTTTTGGAGGTGGACTTGGAGTATCCCGATCATTTACATCGCAAACATTCGGATTATCCCGTGCTTCCCGAAAGCATTCGCGTCGATTGCAACATGCTCTCTCCGTACACCCAAGATCTGATGGATTCTCTGCAGCTCAAGGCGGGCTCCGTCAAAAAACTCGTGCCCAATCTATGGAACAAACGAAGGTATATTCTTCACTACCAGACTCTGAAATTTTGTCTGGCTCAGGGTCTGGTTTTGAAGAAGATCCATCGGGGAGTTCAATTCCACCAAGAAGCCTGGCTGAGGGATTTCATCCTAGAGAATACGCAGAGGCGCAAGGAGGCGCGCAATGATTTCGAGAAGCAATTTTACAAGTTCGTGAATAATTCGGTGTTCGGGAAAACGATGGAGGACCAGCGAAAGTACACGGTAGTCAAGGTCTTGCTCAACGAAGCCCGTTGCGCCCGAGTCATGAGCCGTCCTTGGGTCAAGCGTTTCCATATCATCAACGAAAACTTGGCTCTGGCGGAATTGTACAAGGAAAATTTGGTTTTGGATAAGCCCATTTACACGGGGGCCACGGTGCTCGAATTGAGCAAGATTATCATGTACGATTTCCACTACAATTACTTCGTGAACAAGTACGGGGATAATCAAAAACTACTGTTTACCGATACAGATTCTCTTTGTTATCACGTCGAGACCGAAGACGTTTACAACGACATTCTCGCGGATAGGGAGAAATGGTTCGACACGTCTAATTATCCGCGCGAACATCGGTGTTGGTTCGCCGACAATTGTAAAAGGCTGGGCACCTTCACCGACGAGACGGGCGGGGTGCCAATTTTAGAATTTGTGGGGCTGAAGCCAAAATTGTACGCATTTCTTTACGGCGGCGAGAACGACGGCGACGAGCCCAAAACCAAAAAGGTGGCCAAGGGGGTGTGCAAAGTGACCAAAGAAAAACATCTCGTCTTTGATGAGTTCAAAGATTGTTTAGACGCCAATACCATGAAATATCATCGAATGACCACCATTCAATCCATCGATCATCAGCTGTACACGATGGAGCAAAATAAACTCTGCCTGTCCCCGCTCGATACCAAGAGGTGGGTTCGAGACGACGACGGACATCGTGGCATCTCCACGTACGCGCTCGGGCATTACTTGACTCGGTAATCTCACTCCTCGTTTTGGAAAAATATATAAGCAAGTTAAATATTGTGACATCGCATGACTAAGTCGCTCGTTGTTGTAAAGTATCGTATTTATCAAAAAATGTTAAATGTTATAATCGTTGTTGTAAAAAATTATCGTATTTATCAAAAAATTACTCGTATTTATCAAAAATTATTCGTATTTATCAAAAATAATAAAAATTGTTTTTTAAAAAAAAAAATTGTTTGTCAATTTATTATACGTAGAGCGGCGACAATCCTTAAAGGTTTCGCTCTAACCGGCGGCGGCGGCGGCGGTACTACATCTATAAAAAAAAAAAATTTTTTTGACGGCCTACCCGAGCGGCGGCGGCGGCGACTATAAAACTCGATCGTTGTTTTTAAATTTATTTATTCGGGTTTTAGCTTCCAACTCGTAAAGAACATGTTTTCCGATTTAAAAAAATATCAATGTTCAATTCCGAGCTGCGATTACGTCACCGTTCATTCGTCTACGTTTAAACGTCACGCTTCTTCTCCTCACACAGAATCTTTTCTAGACAAACAACGCGCCAGAATGTCTACGCAGCGAGGTGACGGTAATTTTCCCCAGAGTTACTCGTCGAAAAGTGGAGACGTCTCGAGATTCCGAGAGTTGGACTCGGAGGACGTCAAGTTGCGTCATCCGTTTAATTTAATCGTTTCGGGACCCACCCAATCCGGAAAGAGCACCTTTATCCATCAATTGATTAACGAGAGAGACCGCATGGTGGATCAACCACCGGAAAGAATTTTATTTCATTACGCCGAATGGCAACCGGCTTATTCCCAAATGCCCGCTATCGTAGAATTTCATCGCGGGTTACCCACGGAACTTCCCAGCGGCGGGGAGAGGAGTTGGATCGTGCTAGACGATCTAATGGGCGAGTCGGCCACCGATAAACGCGTGACTGAGCTTTTCACCAGAGGGAGCCACCATCGTAATGCCAGCGTGGTGCTAATCATGCAAAATTTTTTCCACGTCGGCCGCGAAATTAGAACCATCACCTTAAACGCGCACTATATCATCCTGTTCAAGAACCCCAGAGATAACTCTCAGATTGGAGCATTGGCCCGTCAGTTGTATCCCAACGACGTGGAATACATTACCGACGCGTATCGTCAGGCGACGGAAAAGGCTCACGGATATCTCTTTCTGGATTTTAAACAATCGACTCTGGCTCCCTTAAGAGTCAGGGGCAACATTTTCGGCGAGACGTTGGATAATCTTCCCTACGTCTTTATAAGTAAAAAATTTCCCGTTTAATCGTCACTCGTCAAGATGCGATGGAACGAAAAACACGCGACCATTCTTAAATTATTGTCTCGCAAAGACGTTTCGCCTGCCCTGCGTAAAGCTTTAATCGAAGACGGCGCGATTCTGACGGGTATTTGCGAGTGCGCGTTAAACGCCTTGGACGGACTGATACCGCTAACGACGCGTCAAAAGACTAGACTGAGAAAATATAAAGCGGATTTGAAATTGTTGGCCAACAAACGTATCGCTCGAGGTCGCAAAAAGCACGTTTTGATACAACGCGGCGCCGGATTCTTACCCTGGTTGATCGTTCCGGCGTTGAGTATAATTTCGTCTTTAATCGGGGGAAATGGCCAGTAAGACGTTTTTGATTTCGGCGCAACAACTCGAGACGTTAATTTCGCCACCCAGAAACTACGCCGATAGAAACCCCGTGAAAGAAAAAATCAACTCGACGGGTGCTCTGCTGGAAGAAATTTTGGATCGAGAAGATTTGGATCAACGGACCAAGTCTATATTACATCAACAAGCTCTGCAACAATTTCTAAATTACAAAAAGCAACGCCAAGGCGAACAAGTCGTCGAGGAAACTAGATCGGAACAAACCCCGGAGAATTCCATTTACCACATTCCGGAGGAATCGATTAAACAACCGGAAGCGAACGAACGATTAGAGGCTTCTGGAACGAGTAGTAGGGATAGCATAAACGATCAGACACGATCGGAGGCTTCGGGAGCGATTAATCGATCGGAGGCATCCGCATCAGGAACGGTTAAGCAATCGAGTGCTTTAGGAGCGGTTAAACCGTCGACTCGTAATCTAACCAACGTGGACGTGGTTGGTTCCCTACCCAAAAGGTTTCGAAGCAGAGCTCGGCAGATTCTAACGCAACATCCCGATTTACGCTGGAACGCCGAGGGAGAAATTGTGGAAAATGGACGAGCGATCCGAAACTCCGATATACGCGTGATACTGACGGGGTATTTATCCTCTTCGCCCAAGAAACGAAACGTCGAGGGTTGGGACTCGTTTACTCGCGCGCTAAAGGTTAAAAAGCCGAAATGGAACGAATATTAAAGTCCGCCTATTACGATCCGTCTCACCCCGGTGCTCTGGGCGGGGTAGATAAATTACGTAAAACGACTAGGCTACCTCGCGAGGCCGTGAAAAATTGGCTAATGACCCAGCCCGCCTATACGTTACACAAGCCGGCGCGTAGAAATTTTCCGAGAAATCGAGTGGTGGCCTACGATAAAGACGAAATTTGGGGCGCCGATCTGGTTTTCATGCTAGAGTACTCTGCCGTAAATGGAGGATATAAATACATCTTGACCGCGATCGACGTCCTCTCTAAATACGCCTGGGCCGAACCGTTGAGAGACAAGCGACCCGGAACCGTGATTAAAGCCTTTGAGAAAATATTTAAATCCGGTCGTAAATGTCAGAGATTGCACACGGACAAGGGCGGAGAATTTCTCGGCGCGGAAATTCAAAAATTCTTTAAAGCTCAAAACGTCATTCAATACACGACGCAAAACGAAGATTTAAAATCCGTGGTGGTGGAGCGCTTTAACCGCACGCTGAAGAATTTAATGTTTCGCTACTTTACCTATAAGGGGACTCGGCGTTACGTGGACGTTTTACCCAAATTGTTGGAATCGTACAATCGCACTATTCATCGGAGCATAAAAATGAGACCCGTGGACGTGACCGATCGAGAAAGCGTGGCTCGAGCGTATAAGAATCTCTATCCGGACGCCGTGCCCAATCCCAAAGCTCCCAACGATCTAAAAGTGGGAGACTCGGTGCGTCTAGTCTACAAACGCGACGTCTACAGTAGAGGTTACTTTCCCCAATGGACGGAAGAGATATTTACCATTAGTCGAATAAAGAAGCGCCGTCCGTTTAATCTATACGTGGTGAAAGATTTCAACGACGAAGAAATTACGGGAACTTTTTACGCGCTCGAACTACAAAAGGTGGAGAATCCCGAGGGTATATATCGCGTGAACGAGGTGCTAAAGACCAGACAGCGTCGCGGACGTCCGAAAGAGTACTTCGTCTCTTGGCTCGGCTATCCGGATTCTGCAAACTCTTGGGTGACGAACCTCGAGTCTTTAAATGGAGGATAAGAATCGCGCCATCTTTTTCGCGCAAGTGATTATAATCTACGTCGTCTGTTTGGCCAGCATCGTCAATATCACGTTGGGGCATTCCAATAGTCTTCTCTGGACTTCGCTACTGAGTTCCTGTTTGGGCTATTTACTACCCAGTCCCTCGTTGGTGCCGAAGGCGCCGTCGTCGTCCACCTTCGAAATAAAACATCATGTCCAACCACTCGAAGAAGAATCGAGAGGCGAATCGGATCGATTATAAGAATAGCCTACCAATCTCGTTACCCGAGCGCTGTCGCTCGGGTAGGTGGAGAGTTTTAAGGACTAGTAATAAATTGATAAAAAAGAGAGACATTATTTTGATAAATGCAATAATTTTATTTATTTATTTTTTTCAACAATGGACAGCTTGTCACGTCGCAGTATTTTTAACAATTATAACATTTATTTTAACGTATATATTTTTCCCAACATGCGAGATTAATGAGTTAAGTAATGTTCATGGAGGTGTCTCGATGTTTCTTAATGTATACAATTATGGGTTTAAGTATGCCATTTTTTCATTCAATCTCACGATTAATTTATACACATTCGTCGATCCAGTCCTTAATCGACGAAAGCAATTTCTCAAATTCTTCAATCGTCAATATAACGCAGCTCCCATGCTGTTGTTGTTTTCCTGAAATACGAGTGATGCAAACCTTCTTCTTATCAATGGTGAAAATGTTGAAAGTACCCTCGTCTATGCAGATGACGTTAGGTCCATTCGCGAAGTTCAGTCCATCATAGTTCCAACACATGTTCAATAGATGTCGCATCTCCAACAAATTGCGCGCATGATGTGGCTGAAACGTCAGTCCCTGACGCGTGTTGTAGAAGCTGTTATCGGATTTAGGCACAACGGTTCTCAAGTTAAAAATATATTCTAGATTTCCTATACGTGAATTCATGTAACTATTCAAAGTCAGTCTCAGATTGTGAGATAGAAAACATTCATTTTTTTCGATAAATACTGGCCTCACCCCGAAACTGGTTATGGTCTGCTGTTGTTGCATGTTTAGATTAACACAAACGTATATATATATAACAACTTTATATGAATTCGATAGAATTTAATTTAACTATATTATTTATTTATTATTATAGTCGACGATGATGCGAATAATGCCCATTCCATAATTACCGCTCATTTTTATTTGAAAATCTAAATGACGTAATATAAATGATCCGTGACGAAATAAAATTAATCCGTTTGACAACGCTATAGTGATGTAATAAAATTGATTCGTGACGTTATTGCGTACAAGTAGGAACTTGTGACGATATTGACTGCGGGCGCACCTTCGAAACTAAGATGGCCACCGTCATCTGCTCTCTATCCGTCAAACGAGCGAAGCCTTCTCCGAAAAATAATCAAAGTTTCACCTGATTAGAAACAGAGATACTAAAGACGGTCGCCTTCGATTTGACTCGGGATTGTAGCGACAACGATCCTTCGCCCGCTAATATTCTAACGAATGGCCGTGTGAATATAAAGAATCGGACGAAACTGAAAACGTTCGAAACTGAAATTTTAAGTTGAAAGTTAGTTCTCGGTGTTTATGACATCCTATGAACTGGCGAATTAACTCGGGTCAGATTCTAGTTCAACATCATGGGTTATGTTGGAACGTAGGGGGAGAAATTGCTTGTCGCTTGCCACTTGCTGCTTACCGCTTGCCGCTTGTCGCTGCCGCTTGTCGTTGCCGCTTGTCGTTGCCTGCCGCCGCTGCTCGGGTAGGCGGGGAGTCTTAAGGACTAACAACGCGTAATAATAATAAATTGATAACGAGACATTATATTAATAAATGCGTTAATTTTATTTTTTTATATATTTTCCCAACCATGTACAAATTACAACGGCAAAAGCGTAAACATTAAAGATTATGAGAGATCAAATGAGTCAACTAATATTCGGTGTACTCATTTTAAAAAAAAGTTTTCTAATGTTAAATACATTTTAAACAGACACGCTGAATAGAACTGCGAGTACTAATACCCATGCAGTTGAATATATTTGTGCAGAATCCTCGGAATTCTGTTTTCATACACTTGATCAGAGTTCATAATTGTTTTGGCACATAAACACTGGAGTGTGGGAGGTTCGTACGTTAACTCGCAGTTATTAACTCGTTCGATCGACTGTTGCAGTACGTGATCCAACGTACACGCATGTGCTCCTTTGGTTTTTAAAAGTTCGATTACTGCTTGGGCGTGAGAATCCAAAAAAGTAGCCAAGTACAGAGGTGTGCATCCACCATAATTCCGGTTAGGATCGATTCCTAAATCACAGAGCACTTTGATCATTCCCACATATTCTTCTATGAAAAAACATTCCAGATTGTTAAAAAATGCGTGGAGTAGTGGACATATACTATTTGCCCCCTCGCACCGAATCATAATATTCTTTAGGACGGTTTGCCCATTCAAAGTTTTATATTCCGGAGTGTGAGAAAAAGCATTAAATAGAAGACAGAAATAGACGGAGAGTCGTTCAAATTGCCCTTCAACAATATGCGAAAGCTCTGCAATTTCTATCCAAAAGTACATATGTTCATTTAATAAATCAAAAGAGAAAACATATGGCCCGATCGTTGATTGTTGTCCTCGACGAAGTTGCGCTCCTGAACGCAAAATATATATAAGTCTCTCTAAATACGAACACGTTCTTTCGCTGTACAATAGTTCAGCTGTGGCCGGATGTCCAAAAAACTCACTCGGGATTGTTTGTATTAAAAAAGAGTCACTGAAGGCTGACCAATTTGCATCGAATCTCATGTCCATATATAAGTCAGGTGTGATGAAACGTTTCGGCGGTGTATGGGGAAACAGGGGTGAACAGATAGTGAATTATTTGAACATATTTTTTTCTATCTCGGAAAAATTCACGTGCGTAAGTTTCTTTTCCACTAAATGATTTTTTTTTCTCCACCAACGCTGAACTATCATTTGTCTTTGTAATACTTCCACTTGTCGTTGACGTTCAAATTGTTCCATTTCTTCGTCGGTCGGTCGAGCCTGCCTTCGGACCCAGTAAGCCGCGGTGGCAGCATTGGAGAGTTCGTCGTCATCTGAATCGTCCGAATGGTCTCTAAACACCTCCGGCACGGGCATCTTTAATCTCAACTCTTTCTGTTTCTCATCTACGAAAGAAAAAAAAAAAAAAGAGGAATGAGATTAATTAAAATTAAATCTAGAATGACTTTGTTCCTTGATAAAAAATGACTTTGTCAGATGTTCGCGAAGCGTCCGATGTGTCTGCGTTCGAAGGGCCGCCGATAGACGCGTTCGATTCGGTATTTACTATAGAGGGTGCTTCGGCGATTGACGCGTCCGAGCCATTAGGCGGCGCCGTAGAAATCATCGAAGCGTTCGTTGCAGCGGCGGTCGAAGGATCGTCGAAAACCGCGTTCGATTCCGCATTTGTGGGGGGTGCTGCGACGAAAGACTCATCTGCCGATGCGGCCATCTCGGCGTCGAAGGCATTCATCATGGCTTGCATCTCCCTCTGACGTCTCATATTCTCCAGCCTCTGCATATGCGCCTTCGAGTGCGGCTTTTTGCAATGAGTAATATAGGCCGATCTATCGCTGGTAGTGTGATCGCAGCGGGCGCATTGGTATTTGGTTTTCTTACCTAAAACATTCGTTATCGTCCGGTTAATTGCGATAAAAAAATTTAATAATAATAATAAATATTTAAATTATTATTTACCGCGGTGAATACGTAGATGTTCGTCGAAATCCTCGATGGATGCCGTAACGTAATCGCACGAGTCGCAGTGATACATACTTTATCCGCTTTTACCCTGCAATATATAAATATAACAGTTATCAAATGCAAAATAAAAAAATAGTCTATCGAATAATGCTATCGTTTAATGCTATCGTTTCCACGCGTCGTATTTGGCCACCGTGGAGGGTTAGATAATGGTCAATTTTTTTATTATTACGGCGTTTTAAAAAGTCTTTTTCTTAAAGCGCCGTCGTGCGAATTAGGTCATTTCGAATTACGTAATTCGAATTACGTCGCGCGTCGTATTTAGCCACCGTGGAGAGTTAGATAATGGTCAATTTTTTTATTATTACAGCGTTTTAAAAAAGTCTTTTTCTTAAAGTTTTTCTTAAAGCGCCGTCGTGCGAATTAGGTCATTTCGAATTACGTAATTTGAATTACGACATTTCACCGACGCATTCACGGGCCGCGTCTTTAAACAAACTTATATCGCGATAGATTGCCCGAATAAAGTTTTTATTTTTTTAACTCTTTATTAAGCGGGGGTTTTTTTGAATTCGTTCCCACGATCGTAGGCTATATTTTTCCCTCCCGATTTATTAAAAAGTCCTAATTACCGGATGTGGACTCAACAAACCGCCATCGTACGAATTATGTCATTTCGAATTACGTAATTTGAATTACGTCATTTCACCGACGCATTCGCGGGTCGCGTCTTTAAACTATCTTATATCTCGATAGATTGCGCGAATAAAGTTTTTATTTTTTTAACTCTTTATTAAGCGGAGTTTTTTGAATTCGCTCCCACGATCGTAGGCTATATTTTTCCCTCCCCAATGTAATAAAAGTCCTAATTATCGGGTGTGGACTCAATAAAAAAAAAAAAGTTTTATGCTCACCTTTTAGCGCACGAGGACTCGATAAAAAACAAAAGTTTCCACCACCTTTTCACCGCACTGGGGACTCGTTGGAAAAAGTACAATCACCTTTATTTATGGAATTCTTTTTTTAAAAATAATTAGAATCACCGATCCGCGGTATAATATACGAGATATGAAAAAAAAATTGTCTAATTAACGCGTTGGGACTCAATAAAATGAATCCTTTATTAATTCGCTCTTTCCTTACTTTTTCCCACATATGTGCGTATTATATATAAATTTAATTTAAAATGACGATATTAGTTTATTTATTATTATAGTCGGCGATGATGCGAATAATGCCCATTCCGTAATTGCCGCTCCTTTTTATTTAAAAAATCTAAATGTCGTAATAAAATTAATCCGCGACGTCATAAAATTAATCCGTGACGAAATAAAATTAATCCGTTTTGTCAACGCTACGTCTTTAATTATTAAAATCGACAACGCTACATCTTTAATTATTAAAATCAACAACGCTACGTTTCTATGACGACATAAAATTAATCCATTCGACAACGCTACAAACTGGACAACGACGCGTTCTATGACGTCATAAAATTGATCCGTGTCGTAATAAAATTAATCCGCCAATAAAATTAACGTTATCGGATGACCAGGCGCGACCCCGGCCAATAAAAAAGGCTCCTAGTCCTCGACGAATCTATGACGTAATATCGTTGATCCGCGTGACGTCATTGACAACGCGGCAACCGGCTGACGTGGAACCGCCAGATCAACGTCGAGTAACAGCGTTTCCTACCTACTTCAACACACGGAATCCCTTAAAACTCGCTACCTTTTAACAAAATTTGGCAGCACTGCGCAGAATGCTTAGCTTGCTGAATAGTTTTCAGCAGTCTGTGATTCACGTTTTACAGCTTTTAAACGTGGTAGAAAGCGAAAATACAGCCTAGTTTATTGATTCTGAATATAGGCTGTGTTATTCTGTAGCAGGCGACATGTAAAACCTTTCCTATACGCGACAAAAAAATTATATTATGTTATTACAATTATTATAATAAGTATAGGCCATCCCTGATTTAAACTCGCGGGTTTCGGGGTTAAAAGATGAACACAACTCTTGACAGTTGACACCACATAATAGTACAATAATTTTAATAAATCTGAGGTTAGCCTACATCCAGGTGTTGGGTTTCAGATATATAGAATTCAAATTCTCTATATTATGTATAAAGGGATAATATGCCACGATTTCTAAAAAAAATGTTCAGCGACAGAGGTCCCATTATTATTGGCATTCGCTCTTGTATCTATAGATTCCTAAGGGGTGTTCAACCCAGCTGGCTTAAAAAGAACTTGAAACGAAGTTGAAATTCTCGAGCTGTGTTTTACATTTAATCGACAACGGTGACGCGTAATGCCGCAAAGTATCTTTTCGCAAGCTCTTATATAAACCAACTTTGGTGCTATACCGTGGCTGTTTTGTAGATTAAAAGAACTCAAATCAATTTCTCTATAGTATTTACACAGCGTCAACGTTACATTATTCGTTCTTTTTTTTTTTATTTGTTATTGTTATGCTGAGAAATTTTTATTATACGCAGCAAGTTATCGAATTTAAGTAAATAACGAATAATATAAATCCTTCAATTCCCATCATATAATATCATTTTCGACAAACGTTGGGGAAAGAAAGAAGAAGCGAACTAGAAATTTCCTTTCCACGAGCAAACAGAAAGAAATACACGAACGTAAATATATCAGAAACGTTCGAGAAAAAAAATTTTACGTCGCGTGCACTCGTAGAATGTAGGAACCTCAGAAATATACGGAACTTTATTCTCATATATTGTCAGTTAATGTGAGCATAAGCTGTTATTTAAGAGAATATAAAGAATATACTGGTATATACGAAGAATAAGAATAATATAGAGAAAGGCATTATGTGTGGATATAGCACGCTCTGAAAATTCGCGTGGTACCTACACCAATATTCAACCAAAGAAAATATTATACTGCATTCATTCTGTACAAGGGGTTTTGTTTAGTACGTGGTCGTAGTGGTAGCCTATATACATTCGGGAGGGATACTGATGTATAAACAGGCTTATACTGTATACTAAACATTTTTACATTCACATATACATCTGATACAGCATCAGGTTACAGGAAAATGCTCGTTTCATATTTTTTTCGAATCTTTGGATGCTGACGTGAAAGCAACATACCATATGCTTTGAAATTCTAATAGAGAATCTGATTCTCAATATAATACACCGAAACAGCATTCGGATTCTAAACAAGGATAAAGGTAACTTACTGTACCGAACTGGATAGATATTTCACAGCACCTTTGTAAATAGCGGATCTATTGTTTTGCTGAGCTGCTTAATGTCGTTATTACTTTCTCGCAAGTACCTCTTCCCGCGATCTCTATTCGAGCAAGAGTGTACATCTCTAAAATGCAGCAAAATTACTGCCAGATATAATCGAGATGGAACCTTCAGAATTTGAAATAGAATTGCTTTTTTAAATTTTTTATTCGCGCACAGAGACAGTAATTTAAAAAAGACGAATCTACTCTCTCTCTCTCTCTCTCTCAAGATGCAATTCTGTATATAAAATTTTATGACGAGTCTACACACACTTTCTACACTCGTTGTTATTTTCATAGTATAATCTTCACAATATAGTTATACACATAAAAAAATCTTTTTCAAAATTTAAGAATGTTATATAATCATATCTTGCGTTCTTTTTATTTGTTCAGTATGCACTTTTTAAAGATTTTTCTTAATGTAGGTTCCCTACACATACGAAGATGACTTTGCTAGATTGTTTACTTATATAGAGTCTTTGGGAAAGATCTAAACGAATTTACGATGTTGGCAGAAGAAAGAGTAGTTTTCTGAATGGATAAGTTGGAGTCGGTTTGTTTGCCGTTGGACCGCCGGCTGTACAGAGATATAGAGAGTGTACGCGGGCTTACTTACGCCATGATGAAGAACACATAACCTTCACAAAGGCTAAATTATGAAGCCAACTCAGCTTCATTCCTTAAAACCTGCCTTCGTATTTAGGTTGCCAAGAATATTGAATTTTTCTGTTCTGCTGAATATGTCCCGAATTTATCGTCTTACGTTTTGCATAAACATTTAAGTTAATGAAAAATTTAAACCAGACTGCGGGATTTCCCAGAGAAAAACCACATTCGATTACGTACTAATATCCCACGCCCCACCCACTGCTTCGATATACAGATACTCTGAATGCCCGGAAATAGATGAAGGGACATGACCTATGTTTATATTCTGTAAAATAAGAGTCTCATTCTACAACATTGAAAACGTATAGGTTTGTTTAATACTCGTGATTTTTCGTTTCTAGATCGGGACATGTTCCGTTCTCACATCACACGGCAAATGATGTTGCCCCTTGTTTGATTCACTAGCTGTTACAACAATGAGATGACATTAAAGATACCGTACGGTATTGTAATCTTCATTGTCATCTTTCCGAATGTAATAATGAGCACAATAGACCTAAAACGTTACATGCGGGGGATGTATCTTCTAAGAGTCGTATAAGTGATCTTCAACCCCGAACATGACATCTCGTAATACTGGTAACATTTCATCGCTGCCGTTCGTGAGTGACAGTCCCGAATAACAAAAGGGAGGTCGCAGACAAAAGCGAGAGTATTTGTTTATACGAACACGGATACCTGCGTTTATAGTCATCATCTCCGATGCGCGGATACAAACAAAATCTGTTGCATATTATCTTCTCCTGATATCATCTCAGGAGTTCAACCTTTTCTAAGAAAGCCTCATTGTTCGTCTATAATATCGTTTTCATTATAGCGCGTGTAACATAATAACAGAAGTTATTATTTATGACAATCGTAATTCGCATTATGAAAAATAACCTTGGAATTATAAAATGTTGAATAGCTACTATTGTGATGTTGGACCGGTTCTTTTTAATCTTGTGATTTGTGTCTTGCAACTGCCAATTCAAGGAATTGTCTAACTGTCAAGGCGGCGGGCGCGTTATTTGTTAACAATATTTTATGCTACACCGTATGAATAAAGAACGGTATATATGTCCGCAATTAAGCTAATCTATGTGTTTATTATAATATTGATTTTATAATTTAAAAATTATGATACATTGATAGTAAGTCGGATCTGCATTACATGCGACTACAGATGTTCCAGCCAGAGTTTGCAGAGCGGAATCTTGAACGACCAGACTCTCAAATTGACTTTTCCCTATTAACATTACGACAGCTACGACGCTCTAACAAATTCTTTGCACAATGTCGGCAAACTCTGGCTGGAAGATCTATAGT
>JAQFYH010000246.1:0-14312 GCA_034694405.1 Scolopendrellopsis subnuda
ATATAAAATATTCGGTATTCGGCCACTAATCAATCAATATTCGGCCGAATACCGAATAGTAGTATTCGGCGGATTTAGCATTCGGCCGAATACCGAATACCTTTACTTTTGGGCGAATAGGTCGAATACCGAATAGTTGCCGAATATTCGGTGCATCTCTATTTTTCACTGCACATTGACAAACTTTTGAGCGTTAAACTGTGATTAAACATCACCTTGTCTTTCTGCATTTATGATAATCCTGTTCTGTCATTTACAAACGTTTTTTTCATCGTCAGCTATGTCTTTTTCTCCCCTCATGCGGTCATCTGCCCCAAACAGATAGAGAGTCCAAGGTTTTTTTTTTTTCATTTTATCCGAAAAGGGATGGGAAAAGGAGAACCTTATTGCCATCCCTCATCCGAGTGATTAAATTTTGATACTGAGCTCTGCGCGTACGTCTTTTGCAACTACCGTGCAGATAAACACAACGCAAGATCTCCGTGCGATACGTATTATGGAACCAGGAGATCGGACCCAGGGCAGCTCCACACACTACTGAGCAAAAATATTTAGTATCTAAATAATCTATTGCAACACGTATATTAATTGCAGAAATCCAGTTGAAGCCGTCTTTCTACTGAATTCGTAAAACTCCAACGTTATAAGGAAGATTGGAGTTTTACGAATTTATTGCAACACGGCTAATTTCATGCTACATGTCTCGTATTGTTTTAAAAATTAAGTTAGCATAATCTTTAATTGCTATAATTTGATATAAAAATTGTAAACATAACTCATATACGTACCTGATGTATCAGCTGCTAAAGATATTGCGAGCTGCCGTGTTGCACTGGGGAGTCTTTCCCTGCGTTTATGAACCAAGTTCTTGTGTTGTTCAATCGCGGGAGGACGACCTTGTCTCACCGGTCGTATATTGAGACAATAGGCCATCATCATTCTCTCTCTGCCGTTTGAGGCGGCGGTCATTACACCATCCACCTTACGACCAGTTTCGAAACGAGTTATATCATTCTTTCAAGTGGCATGACCAGATTCTTTTTTGTGCGATATACTCGGGAAAAAATATTTCTTTATTTTGTTCAACGCACTTGCCGAACACACAGAGCTGCATTACGTACAGGTCAAACTTGGTGGGTTTTCACTTTTCACCAAGTCCGGTTGAGTTGCGTTTGATTGAACGGAACCCCGATGTTCCCACTTCCCAGTATGTGATTGCTCAACGCAACGCAACCGGACTTGGTGAAAACCCACCCTTAAGCTTGGTTTTCATTGAGTGTGGTTGCGTTGCGTTTGGTTGCGTTTACCGCTCTGATTGGTCGAAACCCGACATTCCAAGTAGTATGATTGGTTAACGCAGCAAAACGCAACGAAACCGCACTCAATGAAAACCAAGCTTAAGATTAAACGAGGTTCTTACCTGTTTGAAGTCCAGGAAAAAGTCCAGCCGCCACTACTAAGCTCTGCGCACCTCGCAGGGCCAGGAGTTCTGGACAGGTCAATCCCCGTACTAATTCGGAAGATTCTGAAACAGCAGAAGGCGGTGGCGCCATCGTCTGTTTATACGCCACTTCCCAGTCTTGATCTTCTTCTTTTTCTTTCTCCACTTCATCTTCCTCTTCCTGCTCCTCTTCCTCCTCCTCCTCTTCTTCAACACTGCGCCACGTTTCCTCTATGCTCCTTTTCATCGCCATACTCGACAAATTCGACGCCGACTGACATTCTCGCTGGATCTTCGGAGGTGGCTCCTCGGAACCCGCCGTCAGGTTCATGCAAGACTGCACAGTCTTGTTCCGACGCGCGGTTTTACTCTGCATGCGTGCAAACTTGCTTCGCAACAGACGGCGAACCACCGCCGCGTCCGAAGTACTTTTATCCGAGAACGGCGATCCGTGGGGCGATTCTACGGTAACTGGAATTGGAGGAGGCGGAACTTCTTCTTCTTCGATTTCCGGTTCCTCTATTATTTCGCTAGTAATGGCGGTCTTGGGATTTGGAACACAGATGTGGTGAGGATCACAAATAACAGTCACCACGCGTTCTGCGCGTGCTCGTTGCTGACGTCTGTTCTTGCGCAACGAGAGGGATTGTGGTGGCTTTTCCACCGTCTTTTTGGGTCTGACGCTTCGATAATAGGCCAAAACTTTTCTCTTGGTTTTTCTACCGAGATGCGCGATGTATTTGATGATGGCCGCGTAGCAACTGGTGGGCTCCGAGTTGCTCATGCTGGCCAAAGTGCTGGTGGAATGGTATCGCGCCCTTTCTATGCGCATGCGCTCTAATTCTCTTTTCTTGGTTTCGGAAAATTGAGTAGCGATCACAACCAAACACAAGTTAATCATGAAGAATGATCCAATCTGAAAAAAAAAATTACACTAAAATCCGGAATATTGAATTTTCAGTTGCAATAGCCAAAATAATACTGCGCACAAAATGTCTCATCTAAAAAAAAACACTCGCGGAATAAAAACTAGAAAGGAAGAAAGAAAAATCAACAAGTAACAAATACATGAACGAAAATAACGCACTTATAAGAATACTAGGAAAGATCAGAGAGAAAAAAGGGAATCACACAGGCAAAAGACAAAATCAAAGAAAAAAAAACGCATTGGCAAAAAGAAAAAAACACGAAAAGAAAACACACATGCACAAACCAAAGCGAAAAAGAAAAGAACACATCCTCAAATATTAGGAAAAATGCAAAAATATCGCAACAAAACAAGGAAAGAAAACACGCATATGGAATTAACGAAAGAGCGAAAAAACAAAAACAAAATGAAAAGAAAAGAAAAAAAAAGTAAACGTGAGAAAACACAAAAGAAAAGAACATAATAAATAGAGTATGCAAGAAATACTTACAACTATTAAAAGGACAAAATAGACCCAGTCCCAAAACGAATGAGCATCTTGAATATAATACATTATGTCAGTCCAACCTTCTAGACTGATCACCTGGAAAGATATTTAGAAAACAGATTTTTTTTTCATGTTTTTCCATTTCCCACAACTTAGGAAAATCAACATTTTTTTTATTTATAGAAAAAACAAACAAAACAAACGAAATATCCTAAAGGTTTGTACATTTTCAGTGACAGTTCTCTCTACGCAAGTTATTACGAAAAATATGCAGCATTCGTCGTTGCACTTACAGGGTGATCAATAAAAGTTACGCATAATTTTTTACATGCCGTAATATAAGAGTACGCTGTTTTCGTGAAATCTGGACACATAGAGGAACAAAATTGCAAAGAGAAAAATATATACCGAAAATAACATACTCGTAGTCTTATAGATTTCGGCTAAGTAAACTGGCGTGAGCTTTTGTTGATCACCCTGTTTACTGCAAATCTATTCTTCATTTATTATTTATTTCATATAAACAACCTCGGATTTTTGTAGTTTTCAAACTTCCATGGCTTTCTACTGTACCGTACTTATTTTTGTTATGAAAAATTGCTAGAGTGTTATATCGATTTGACCCTATCATGGTCTAGTGCCCCTCTCTCCCAACCCAAAAAATGACGCATTAGCATCCTGACACTAGCCTGGAACACCAGGATCTCGGTGGGTACTCACTACTCTGTCTGTTTCTTCGTTCGCATGGGACAAAGAGGAAGGGGAAGAATTTGGTTTTGTCACCAGAGATATTTGACTCACTAGGCGAAGTGTGGCAACGGTGGTACTTCAGTACGGCGTACGCCAGACCCACAATTCAATGCACGCATCAAAAGAAAATCACACAGTCGACTGTCTTTGGGAACATAATCTGGACCCAGAGGCCAGAGCGAATAATTTTAGAGCGTGTTTTCACCTACACTTTCTTTCCTATAGAACATCATCAAAAGAAAATATTTCCGGGAATGACAACCTCGTGTTTTCAACATGGTAGAACTTTCCTGTGTGATCGCCCCCTTTCAAGCCATGATCGGGCCAGATAACTTCCCATGTCACACTATTATATTAGAAAATAGCAATTGACCCTCTCAGGTAACGGAAATTAATAATCATCTCTTCTCCAAAGACGAAATCCCCAGTATTCCACAATAGGCTCGCTGTCTGTTTGGGGGAGATCAAATGCACAGCCTAGAAAACGGTACCAATACTTATAGGGGTAATAGGGCCCAGGCCCACCGTCCCCCCGTATAAGTTTGTATAATACATGAATGAATAAGCAGTCTTACCAAGAATATGCTGACCCAGGCCAGCCCTATGTTATCGAAGGACATTGCCCCCTGGAATGGATTTTTCTCTCCGGCCCTGCAGTTGGTATAATACATGTTCCAATTAACGCAGGAATCTTCGGAGGGAGTGTTATTGCTGTTGGGCTTGGCGGTTTCGTTGCATATGATGTCGCCGATGCGCAGCACAGGCAGATTTTCACACTTGTGGAGACCGTTGTCTTTTTGGGTGCTGCAGATGTAGTCCTTTTCCGCCTCGAAAACCATGTAATAGGATGACAAGGGTCTGCAGAGAAGACGGATTTAAAAATAGTAACAAATTGAGCAGATTACTTTTGCATGAAATGAAATAATCGCTTTTGAATCAAACGGTTGGATAATTTTTAAATGGGGATTATTTCGTGGAATGTCAGAGAAAGAAGAGTCGGGAGTTATCATTTTTATCGTTTCTACGTTGCGAGGGCAACGGGATGATTTCACCGAACAGTCATGTCGGTAACTTGCATCGGGATACCAACGAACTTATTTTTTTTATCAGCATCCTTCTTGTTAAACTCTGTATCAAACAGTCTACCAATAAATACTGTACAATCATATGCCCATGTTTTTTGACAGCTACCTCCGTACGGTATCTATCCAACTGTACTAGGTAGGACTTGCACAGTTGGATAGATAGGAGCACAACCCCACCAATTAGTATTCACTGATTGAGGGAACCGAACCCATCCGTCCCATCTTTGCGACCTTTCCGAAGTTGAAAATTATTTTTAAAAAAAAAATTGGTATTATCAGATTTAGACAATACTGGGTACAAGTTCGTAGATACCCCGAATGAAGTTACTCGCATACTTGGAACTTTTTTTTTTTTTTTCGTTTTTTGTTTTATTGAAAATTGGAAGCTCTAAATATTACTTTCGAGCAATAAGAAATGTGGATTGGAGCCATTTTTTTGTTTGTGGATTTGACAGTTGACAGAAATGCTAGTCAGATACCAAACTTTCCAAATAATTCTTTAATCTAATTATATTTGACGAGGAATTTGCTCAGCTTCAATTCTAATGGAAGCTTTGGTGCGGTGGATTTTACTGCATTCTGTTTGAAATGTAATAAATTGGAATTGATTTAATTAAACACAAAATGACAGCTGAGCTGGTGGTGAGTGGTGACGCGAACTAATTGATCACCATTTCAGTAAATAATAATCTGAAAATTCACATTTGTAAATCCAACATTTCAATCCCGCAATTGCACATTATGCCCATGTCACACATGCCAAATGGGCACTGGGCATGTGTGACAAATTGGCAGATTGAATCAGCTGTGGTGTTTGCAAATTTTAGCAATATTGCTATTTTAAGTAACCATTGGAATTAAGAATGTGAATCACTAATATAGTACACCTTTAATATTGTTTTCGAATTTCGATTATTTTTCTTTTAAGAAATTACGGGTTTATGTTATAAAATACAGGAAATAACAATATTATGGGATGAGTAGTTAACTCCATATCCGTATTTATAGGAAATTACAATTTTTTATGTTAACCTGAAAGTTAGAAAGATTATTATTAAAAATTTTAGTGCACAACATACAATCACACACTTACGCCATATTTTTAAGCCTATATACAATATATATATAAAACTACGGAATTATAATTATTTCACATACACTATTATGTTAATTATAATAAGCAAGTAAGCTCGTACACACAATTACTACACTTCTAAATTTAGTTTGGATTTTGTAGAAAGTTTCAGAACGATTATCAACTGATGAAAAACAAAACATGGCGCGTAAAACTACTCTGTCTGAAACCCTCTAAGCGGTTATGCCAGAATATCACGATATCAAGTTTCTAACTTATTTTAATATTTAGTTTCAACTGATTTGTAAGCTTACAATTAGAAATATTAGGAAACAAAATTCTCGAAATGTCAGATTATACGTTTATCCGTAGTTGTGGAGTGCAGACTGCAGATGAAAATAAAATGGCTGCCTCCATTATTTTGTGCTCGCTACGTTATTTTTATAAAGCTGTTTTGTTCATTTTTGTTCACCTTTTATTACGCACGGAAATATTTTTAATAACCTAAATATTGATTTCTAAAGAAATGATAAAAATTTCAGACTTTTTTTTTTATTTTTTTCAAGAAAAGCAAGTAACGTCAAGATTGGACATTTAAGGCGATAACCGTGCTTTACTGTAACTGTCAATAGAACCAAGACACAGCAGTGAGCCAGTGACAACACCTCAAGAACCGAGACAAAGACGAAAGTAACGGTGTTTTTTTTTTCGGTTTCTGCACGACTTGGTCAACGAGTCTGCGTTTTTCATTTCTCGTTGATATCAACGAGATAGGTTACAAATTCATTCCTAATATTTCTAACCGCATTTTTTGTAAAGCTTCAGCACTAAAATATCCTAAAATACCTACGGGATAAAAATAAACAAACAGAATTAGTTTGTTAGAAGCTTCAGAGCTTTTAAGCTAAAACATCGAATCGTCCATTAGGTTGTATCCAAATTACCTTAATTTAAATAAGCGACAAATTAAGTAAAAAAAATCGCTTTATATCCGAAGAAGTAGATTAATTCATCAGGATGTTTCAAAACACCAGCTTTTGTCGTAACGTGTAAATTGCCCATTAAACTTCTGGGTAGCATTTTTACGCATTATTTCAAGAAAATTGAAATAATCAAAACCCTCCTTATATGTTAGCATAACAAGGTGTGCTTTATAACCCCTCCCACCCCCCTTACAGCCGTTGTTATAGGATCTGAGCTTCGATGCGAGGATCGTGCGCACCTTTTCGTCACACCGCGGCGAATATAACAGTATATTAATCTCAAAACAATTGGCAAAAATTCTCATTAAAACTGCGTTTATATAAACCCATCGTTTTCTTTGAGCTGATGCGAAAGAAGATATCGATTTGATGATTAACGCTAGCGCGAAAGAAATCACCTCTCCCTTAAGAATATCAATTTTCATTTAAAAAAAAAAAGAAAGAAAGAAAGAAAAAGAAAAGAAAATTGTCTTTTCAAACCAAGATGAATTATCAATCAATTTAAAACGGTATAATATTATACGGTGTTTCAAACGATGACGTCGATGGGTTTTTATTTAAACTTTAAAATAACAATTTTTATTTCGAATGAACGATTCAAGCGAATTAGGAAGATTTTTAAAGCATGAGGGAATAGGAGAGGGCGTTACTGCCGTTAGGATTTCAGTGCTGGCGATCATAACACATCCGTTATAGGAAGATTTGTTTCACCTTTCGTATACATACAACACGAATGAGCTTCGTCACGTATTTCCTTATGCGTGTGCTGCCACCTACCAACAGAACACGCGTCGATCGCAAGCATGGAAGACAATAACGCCCTCCCTCCTGATAAAAGCGAGTTATATTTGAAGGCAAACATATTTTAGCAACGTCAACGATATACAAAGTGCAACATTATAATTTTATTATAATGTTACTCTGTGTAGCTAGATAAGCGTATAATGCAAAAGCTTTCATATTCCAGAAAAATAACTTCAGTATATTATAATCTTTTACCTCCGGGATTTGATAACATGCACTGTTAATCTTTATATTTCAAAGAATTCCACTTAATTTTAGAGTTATGTTTACTTTAATTTAATTAAATTTTAAAAGAGGAAAGGCGGGGAAAATTCGTAAAAATCAACGTATTAAAATAATGTAGTATTCTGCACTCTTGTAGCCTGTATCCCTCTTATCTGTAATATCATGGGATCTAAGATAATATATCTTGACACAAAACAACGTACGAAGCCTTTCCCATATACCGACTTTGCTCACGATTGAGTATGACTCGCGTTTCATCATTTATTATTCATTCATATTTGAACCCGCCTTTCCCGAAGGGTCGCGAGGGTACGATGGGCCTCGGCGCCTATAGGCTATATAGGGGCTTTCACAGAGCTCGCCTCTCTCAAAAATATAACGAGTAGATTGAGGGGTTTCCGAGGAGAATACTCCGTAACATCGTCAATTTTGCTATCGGCCCAGCTCCCAGCATACCCTCGTGTGCATTTATAACCCAGGAAAAAAAAACTTTTAAAAACACGCAGACGCAGTTTCATTAGTTTCATTTTGATTTTCTACGAAATTTCTATACGCAGAAAACAATAGATGGACCGGATAAATCCTTCATGCCACCGATACGGGCTATGGCTATTACTGCCAAGTGCGCTCGTGAATTCGGGAGATGGTAGAGAATAGTAATAGAATAGGCCTTTACGAATCGAACACGTGTATAACGTCGCTTGATACGAAAACAATATACTGAAAGTTGTTTTTCCAGAATATGCAAAACCTAAAATAATATTCAAGCTATAAAGCGAAATGTCAGGGATTATTAAGCTTCAAAAACAGCAGAGCGGATGTTGTAAGCATCAAAAAAGAGTACCGGTATCCATAATATAGTACACCAATCAATTGTGCAATATGCAGCTACAGGCACTACATTATGCTAAATACAAACGTGCATCATTGTAATCAGCCTAAATATTCAGCGTTGTTTTTTTTTTATCTAAAAAAAAAGCCGTTTATTTTGTAAAAAAAATCTTCACAAAACTGTTATTATTATTTTGTCTACGAAAAAAAAATTGACGAAAATAACTCAATTATAAGGAAAACTGTTTATGTTAAAAAAAAAAAAAAACTAATTCGTAACAAAAAAAAAGTAGTTTAGTGTTAGCAAGTTAATTTTAGGGGTGGAAAATATAGTGTTAAAAAAAATAACAACTGTTAGACAGTAGAAAAAAAAAACACGTTACGAAACAAAAAACTTCTCGTTACAGTTGAATGAGAAGCAATTAATGTTAATTTAATAAAAATTAAAAAAAAAAAACTCTAAAAGACAAAATTTTAAAAAAATGTCTTTCGCTAACACGTTCTCTTCATAAAAGTGATTAATTCCTTACTTAATTACTCTCACCCTCTCAACATAGTGCGGCGGTGGCACATACCTGTAAAAAGATAGAATATATAGCTGACCAATCAACGAACAGCGCGCGATCTCGCGCGCGCGTGCGCGTGCCTCACGACGACCGGCAGCAAAAAACGAACAACAAGCAAAAAATGTGTGGCCGCGTGCGTTCCGCGTGCTATAAAAAAGACGTGCCAACGTGGAAGAGTACAAGAGTGTCTGATGATTGCAGAAGCCAAAAATCCTCATTCATACAATAAGTGCAAATTGATGAAGTAGGCTAACGTAAGTGAAAATGCAGTTTTGCTGTGGAATAAAAATATTTTTAGTGGTATAAGAAGTATTCTTACATTGTTTGGCTATAAACTATTACCAGTGGACAATGTTAGGAGATCAAGAGACTTCCGAAACCAGACTCTATCTCCCCGGAGGCGGAGGGCCCAACTGATTTCCTGCCCACTGACTTTCAGGTCTATATAGAACCACCATTGACTATTTATGACTAACATCATATATTTTTAAGTAGTTGGGCTCATTTATTTAATGCTTATAATCCTTATATTATTATATATAATATTTTTTAAAAATGTATGAATTGTATGAAAACGTTTATTGCATACCGCACCGCAATCATTTTTGTTGTACCGCTACTCGCCGCTAAGCGAAAACATTACTCATATGTACCGCATACGAGTATTACGAATCGATACGCTTCCTACGGTGTCATTTAGGCACACACACACACAAAAACATCAGAATCGATTAGATAACTTTTTGAAAGATTGAAGTATGAAAAAGAACAGTTGAGCAAAGTTACATTTGGTACCTGGTGGTTACTAACAGTAAGAAGAAATACACATTTCGAATGTCTCAGCGAGTTTCAATATTGGTAGAAGTCAGCAAGGTCGATTTTTCCTTTGGGGTTTTTCAAATTCTTTGTTTGATTTTCAGATCAAACTAACTTTAGGTGATTTGATGCAAAAGCGCGAGTTTGTTTTTGACGACATCAGCGGATTTTAGAACGGTAAATTAAATTGAATCTCTTCTTTTTGGGAAAAGGACTTACTTTATTCTATTTCTGGAGGTCATTGAGAGTTTCCTCATACGTCTGGCTTTTTACAGACTTTAGATAGCGCAACATTACTATAGTCCATCTTTATATAAGAGATTAAGGATTTCATTTATAAGACAAAGAAATCGAGACGCCATCTCATAATAATTATAGGACCCCCTCCCCAAATTTCGCTAAAACCTGCTGGAAATATTGGTGTAATATGCGCCATTTTGTTTACCGTTTCACTCACTACAGCAGCGCCATCTATTTCGCACATCTGTATGTCTTTAATAAAAATACAATATTAGTGCATTGATTGATTTAATTATGCGTCTTGCTTGATAAATGGGCACAGTATTTCTTCAGCAGTAAAACTTTATTTTTCAAAAGTGCTGTTTATACGTACCCCGAGTGATTTTTAGTCGACGAGAATTTCTCTTGTCGAAGAGAGAAGAATTAAACAAACAAAAAACTTACCCGGAATATCTGACGCCTTGTGGTAACTCCATGAAACACCGTTGTCGTAAAATTCCCGCCCAAAGTTGGACTCCGATGATTCCGAAAATGAAAAATACGAAGAAACACAGGAGTAGAACGTTACCCAACATGGGTAGCGTATCCAGTAGTAGCATAACAAGAATTCGCATGCCTGAAAAAAAGGAGTTGTCACTTGTCAATGGCTAAATTACAACGATCATGGAGTTAGAGGTGCCATATTCCAATCTAAACATTGTACACGTGTATGCTACGAGCTTTTCCGGGAGATATGTCGGCGTTATTGGAATACCGTGAGAAAGGATACTGATTTTCTAATAACTACGCATTAATTAGCCATTTGTTTCCGACAACGCAATATTGAATATAAATAATTAATAATACTCTGTTATGTCTATCGGTTATCGCACAGTCGGCAGTTTTCTCTGTGAGATTTGTTTCATTATCTCATTTTCAGATGAGAATCGTCTATTATTTGTGCAGCATCGCAAATAAAAACGCGGTCAAAATCGCCACGTCGTTTAATACAGAACAAAGAGAAACCGCAGCATGCGTATATGACTAAAGGACTTTGTTGAAATGTATCCGCGGGGATTACTTCTTTCGTGTTCGTCTTTTCTTTATGGAGGAGATTACTTAGAGCTTTTTTTTTCTCTTCAAAAAGCATAAAAAAATGTACGCTGGCGCAGAGAAAATGGGACAAAAATGTCTTTTGTTTTTATTGCATATGGCCGAGAATCACTTTTACTTTGTTCCAAAGTTGCAACGTGTAGGAAAAGCCATTTTGCTTTTTTAGATTTGTCCGTTGTTCAATATTTCACTATTTGTAATAGTATAGGTTCTGGTTCTGGAAATAGTTGTCGGCAAGACGTCGTGTTTAGGCAACTGAACTTTACATTGTAAACAGCTGAAATCCATATCTCAAATACTGCATTACAACAAATCATAGTAACTTACTCTTCTAAATTAAGTTTATTCATTAGTCATTACAAATATGAAAATAACTTAAAAAAAAAGAAAAGAAAGAAAGCAAGTAGCAAACTGTTGAGAAAAGAAAGTTTATAAAATACGATAAAGTCGAACAACAGAAACTTACTAGGAATCCTGTTGATAGCTCTTAGAGGACGCAGAACCCTTATCGTCCTGATGGCACTCAAATTCATATTTTCAAGATCCAGGAAGTATTCAATAGCTCTGAAGAACAGAAATTTAATACGTAAATTTATTTCCATCTTATGAAGTTCAAGTTATTGATTCGACAAGAAACCGGCCACCCCAAATGAATATATTTTACGAGTGTTAGAATAATAATTTTTGTTGTCACATCATTCATTCCGAGATTCATTTGGATCCATCTCTTCAGGAAGATTAGTTAGATTTAACCTCCATATTTTTTTTAATTTTCAGAATTCAAAACTGTAGCTGCCATCCTGGAAGTCATTGGCAGCAGTGCATTGCAATCATTTGGACCAATGATAGATCGCCGCTGCCAGTCATTTCGTCAAAACTCAAAACTACTGTATATTATTTAATATTTATGCTGGTTTGCACCAACGGAGGTTACAAAGTTAACTACGGGCGCTTACTCAATCTGTGATCAAGCTGAAATAGCGGTAACTGGATTGTCTAAACGCCCGTAGTTAACATTAGGTTACTTTAACCTTCGTTGGTGCAAAACCAACGTGTCATAGTTTCTGGGGAATAAAATTATAGAAGAAAGTTAATAAACGGAACTATAACCGGTCGGTGGGTGGAGTTCTACAGCCCTTTGGATGTTACCGTGAGAGTCTGGGGGAGGAGGTTGTACATTTTACGTAAAAATCAAATTCGATTTCGATATATATACAGATGCCTTACCCTGCAAGAACGATAAAACAATCTAGACGATTCCAGCTGTCGGCCAAATAAGCTCCTTTCCCAAAAACTCCCATGGCAGTCATTTTTATCCACATTTCAATTGCAAAAAACGCAAATATTATATCGTCAAATATCTGAAATTGAAAAGAAATCATTAATAAATTTTCCCATTAGCCCATTAGAATTATGTGCGCAGATCGAGTGACATAAGCAGGCTTGAAAAGAAGGTTTGGGGAGGGAGAGCAACATTTCCAGGCCCAAACCACTTTGGGACCTGGACCGCAAAGAAGATCCTTTGGTGTGTTCCATCAGGATCCCGAGATCAAAGACTGACATCAACAATAGCCCGCATGAGAAATTTCAGGATCCGCGGGTAACAGAGATAGAGTATAATATTAGATGTCGTTGGTTTAATGGACTTGCCTTCGTGGTTTAATGGTCCGAGCCGATCAGTGTGCTGGGACATAACAAGAACCTTGCTACAGGACACGTCTTTCTCTCACGATCCCCTGGACCAAAAGCACCTATGATACCTGGATGTTTTTGTTGGCGTATATGTCACAAAACTGTAGTATTGCACGCAAGCAAAGATTATGCGTTTAATCTCGGTTTAGCTCCATCCTATTCGTGTTTAGTAAATTACTAAACAGGTTGCACCAATCAGAGACTAATCTCGCCGTGGAAAAGGTTCAAAAGACACTTCGACAGATTTAAATTCGAAAGCCATTAATGCTGATTGGTAGGGGGTTTTGCAAGACGTGGGGGTTTCATGTTGAAACGCAGTTAGTCCAGCACAATTAAATTACTATGCAAATAAAATTTTTTAACAAAACGAAAAAGGCAGGTATTTATACAATTATATTTATAATATTTATTGATCTATAGACCACTGCTACGTGCTGAAATACGACTTTTAAGGGCGGTGCCCCGCTTTAAGCAAAAAATTGAAAAAAAAAACTATTACTGGTTCATTCTTTTAACAGCCTCCGTATGTATAAAATTAATTTAATTTAATCTTCTATTACGTAAGCTGTCGTACCAGCAAAATAAGTGAAAATACTATTCGAAAAAGTAAAGAAATCAGATATGTAGTCAATTTTATGATAGAAGTGTGGTGGCGTTCTCCTCATAGAGTCCTAGTCCTACAATATCAAAGGCCGGTTCCCAATGTCTAATACAGCTAAGGCGGTGGGAATTCCCCAATAAGGGCTACGTGCTCTAGGAGCGATTACCCACACAGCTGTCCTATTATAGTGGTTATCCGTCAGATTTGAACCCCACGATTATTGGGGGGGGGGGCACTATAACAACACCGAACAGCAACACCGAACAGATTTTCTGCTTTCCCGAAGAAATCGCGTTCATTTTCGCTTACCTGTAATACTTTACATCTAGGCGTCGTACAGACTTCATCCTGACAAGGTTCATACATCCCTAACGTCACACAATTTAGTAAAATTATTAACATACTTATCCGTTCAAACCATCTGAAAGATTGACAGTTAAGGAAAACAAGCTTGGCAAGTGATAAAAAAAATCCATTTCAGTAAACTTTTTCGTATAGTGCTCGTGCGCAGTGTTGTGATGTACTTCGGTACTTAAGTACTTTTCAGAATTTAGTACTTGTACTTAAGTACTTATAAGTATTAAGTACAAGTACAGTTATTAGTAAATTGTACGGAGTCATCCGTCAGTACGTGATCAGATTTTGTAGAGAGTGATCCGATTTGTTGCACAACAGTTGTAAATTTTGCGTGCATTA
>JAQFYH010000247.1:0-14303 GCA_034694405.1 Scolopendrellopsis subnuda
ACACTTAAAATCATCGATATTTTCAATATTTATCGATATATCACAAAGAAATGTTTCGATTTCTACATAGAGTACAACACTGAAGTGATTTTTAAATTGCGTCTATCTCGAAACTTAAATTTTTTATTCTTCATCAATTACGCCCCTCTGGCTTTGGCCAGACGTACTGAAGTAATAGTGACTGTGCAGTATTTTTTCGACATTTCAGTTTGAACCAAAATTTCCATACCATGTGCACAGTACTTAAAAACCTTATAGGCTAAGTTGTATTATAAACTGCTGTATTAGTAAATACTTAGCCTACATTATTCAATAAAAGGTTCATTAGCTGGAATATGCAGCTTAACGTTGTTATTTAAAAAAGTTCTGAGCTCTTATAATAACAATACAAAATAAAATCTCTGCAGTAGTATTCGATATACATTTCATTATTCGTTTCTCAAGACTAATCGTAATTAAAAATGCCGAAATACTCGGAAGAAAAATATTCTTAGAAACAATATTGTATTATTCATTTCGGAGAAGATTCCTGAAAAGGTTTTTAATCAAAATAAAGTAACCATGGGAACCAGATTTAATTATATTTTGCAGAATAATTAAATTAATCTTCGCTTCCCCGTTGGGAACTGCTAATATGATACCGTATATTAGCAGACTTTCGTTCCCTTAGGGACAACTCCGTGGCAGGGTTATTAATAAAAATAAGGTAGAGATTGCGAAGTTTTAAAAAACAGCTGAGCGAAACATTTTAAAAGTGAAAATAGTAGTTGTGTATTTTCTTCAAATGATGTTTAGATAATTAAAACCAATTCACACTGATGAATGGTTTGTAAAATAGTTAGCAAGCAATGTCGTCCTCTAACCTGATGCATAGGCTACTGTTGGTTTTTCTTTTAGAACAGTCCAATATTTTTATACAGTAGTCTATTGGCTGTGGTTTGTGTTCCTATCGAAACCGGAATTTCCAAATGTCAAAATGTATGGAAATACATATAATAATATTGTCAGAGGCCGATATTTTCCAGCAAGATAGACTTTTTCATAAGATGGTGCTTTTCTTTACCGCCAGTGGCGCTGTCGGCATTCTTTACATAAATCAGATTCTAAGTTCAATATTCATAAAATCCAACTGAATTCAGCACCGAATTCGCAAGTGTTTCTGTTTTCATTTAACATACCGGTATATAATTCTGTACGAAATCTGTTAAAAATTTAATTTTAATACTTATTAATATGCTAACTTAATCGTGTTTTTTTTTTTTACATCTTCAAAATCGCGGATTTCGCACATCGACCGACACAGATTATACCTACAGCTTTTTTACTTTCCTCCTCGTTCTCGTTTTCTTTTATTTCTCCTTCACGTAAGAAAAAAAAAACATCCTTTTCTAGCAACGAGGAAAGCACAAGCCAACGCGAACTAGCTGCCACGGATAAAAATAACCACTCTGCCTCAGATCACTTGCTCCGTAACGTCGTCTCTCTCTCTCTGTGTCCGTAAATATTTCGGAAAAACGTTTCCCCGGTCGTTCCGCTTTCTAAATTCCGCATTTATTTTTATTCGTGCCTTCGATTTTTAATTTTTAAGGGTAATTTTTTTTTAAAATTTTGGTGAAATTTTTTTATATATAGAATATTCGAATATTTTTGATTGGCAAAAGGCCACTATTTCCATACGTGCTGCCCCTCTCCGCGTGGGCATATCATCCATCCGGGTTTCATTTTTTTGAGCATCGGTGCCGGCGACTGGGGTTTTTACATCTTCGCGTTGGTATCTGAAACCTCCATATGTGCTTGTACGATAATCCCAACTTTTATTACAGAGTTTGTAGAATTTTATTTTCTTCAAATTCGATACTTTTCCTTTTTAATTAGTTTGAATTAATGATTTTTTTTTTCCTTTCAGTTCTATTACGACGCAGCCGAGGCCGAAGCATGGATGAGCGAGCAGGAACTGTATATGATGGTCGAAGATCGTGGTAAAGATGAATTTAGCACGCAGAACTTGATCAAAAAACAGGATTCGCTGGAAACCGCCGTCGAAGATTACGCCGAAACTGTTCGACAATTGGGAGAAACTGCTAGACAACTGATCTCTGAACAACATCCAGAAAGGTAAGTTTTACTTTATTTAAATCCTTTTTTTGTGATTTTTTTTTAACCTTTTCCCGTTGCAAATCTAAATTAACAACCCTTAAAATTCGCAGAAATAAATAAAAACCATGTGAATGATTTTTCTTTTTACAGTGACCAGATCGCCATCCGCCAATCCCAGGTAGACAAGCTCTACGCGGGACTAAAGGATCTAGCCCAAGAACGCCGTGCGAAGTTAGACGAAGCCCTGAAACTGTTCCAACTAAGCAGAGAGGTCGGCGACCTGGAACAATGGATCGCCGAGCGCGAAATCGTCGCCTCTTCCCAGGAACTCGGCCAAGATTTCGATAACGTCACCGTAAGGAATTTATCAAGATGGAACTGTCTCACGTCCGCAATCTCGCTCTCTATATTCATTTTTTCTTTTTTTCCAGATGCTGCGAGAACGATTTAAGGAGTTTTCGCACGACACCGAAACGATCGGAACGGAACGCGTTACTGCCGTTAACAACATCGCGGATCAACTGATCGCTTCCGGTCACTCGGACGCGGCCACCATCGCCGAATGGAAGGACCGTCTGAACGAATGCTGGGCCGATCTGCTGGAACTGATGGACACCCGCACCCAGATGCTGGCCGCCTCGTGGCAATTACACAAATTCTTCCACGACTGCAAAGACATTCTTTCCAGGATACAAGTTACTAACGTTTATATCTCGATAAAAAATATTATTTTTGTTTGTTTTTTTTACTAACGAATCTGTTGTTTCGCAGGAGAAGGAGAAGGCCATGTCGGACGAACTGGGCCGCGACGCTGCCAGTGTTTCAGCCCTCCAGCGCAAACACAACAATTACGAGCACGATCTTCAAACTCTGGCTGCACAGGTGCGGAAAATACGCCATCTACGTTTGCCTGTCTTTGTGAAGCAACAATTGGAATTGCGTACATAAATCGGGCAAACGTGAGACATTCTCAAAAATGTTCTTTTCCTTTGATTTGCAGGTTCAACAGATCCAAGAGGATTCGAACAAGCTGCAGGATGCTTACGCGGGAGACAACGCGCGCGAGATAGTAGGACGAGAACGCGAAGTGGTTCACGCCTGGGCTAACATGCAAGCCCTCTGCGACGGACGACGACTTAAACTGGTCGATACGATGGATCTGTTCCGATTCCTGAACATGGTGCGCGGTCTCATCATCTGGATGGACGACGTCGTCAGACAGATGAACACGTCCGAGAAACCTAGGTACGGAACCCTTCACCGTCTCAGCTGTGGAAGCCGAGAAAAAAGACATTTTTTTTTTCAATGAGTTTTTTTTTTCAGGGACGTTTCTGGAGTCGAATTATTAATGAACAACCATCAGAGTCTGAAGGCGGAGGTTGACGCCCGAGAGGATAATTTTACGGCTTGTCTCAATCTCGGAAAGGAACTTTTAGCCCGAAACCATTACGCGTCGAACGAGGTAACCCACAAAAACGAAACCCATCCCTCTCTCCTTTTTGGAGGGTGTCCAGATCTCTCTTTATTGTTGTTTCTTCCGAGTCTCCGCACATTTGTAACGGAAATAACTGCGCGATATATAATCCCTGTCCCAGTAACTTAACGTTCATTTATTCCTTTTCCGTCTCCCGCAAAAGAAGTCTGTTAATTGTTTTAATTTTTTTTTTCGAACAGATCAAGGATAAATTGGTCGCACTGACGAACCAAAGACAGGCCATGTCGCAGAGATGGGAAGAGCGTTGGGAGCACCTTCAGTTGAGTAAGTCTGTCGCGGTAATAACCGAAAACAGTGCGGCAACGCTAGCGTTGAGACATTTTTTTTTTATAAAGAAGTGGAATCATAATGGATGCTTCTTGTGTTTCAGTTCTGGAAGTTTATCAATTTGCTCGAGATGCGGCAGTCGCGGAAGCTTGGTTGATTGCGCAAGAGCCATATCTTTTGTCTCAAGAATTAGGAGTAAGTCTGCCCTGCGAAAACCAATAGAAAAAAATTCTTTTTTAAATACGGAAAAAAAAAAGAATTTTTTTCGTCCCTCAAAGAAAGTCACGAACACACACAGACACACTTTCCTTTTCCATCAATCTTTTTACAGTTAAATAAAACTTATTTCTTCTTGCCTTTGTTTCTTTTTCTTACAACCAGCCCTTGGTTCTTATTTTCCAGACTTTATTTTGTGCTTTTTTTTTTCTATTACACTTTTAATAAAAATTCTCAACACGATATTGTTGAAATAATGTGAAAAGTTATGATTTTCTATCTCCTTTCTTAAGACTGTCATTTAAAGGGAAAGCAGTCCGTGAAAATTGATTAGAAAATCAAAACTTGTTTTATATTTGTAAGGTTGTTTCGTATTTTGGTGAAATAAAATTTAAAACAAAAAAAAGTTAAAAAAAAAATCAAAAAAAAAAAAAAAAAAAAAACAACAACAAAAAAATTATAAAATACGAAAGGTATAAAACCTTTTCGAAAGTGCAAATGGGACAAGTAGAAGATGTCTAATTAATTCCGTATAAATATTTGGACGAGGTCCAAATAAAGGGAGCTCGTGCCAATTTTATTTTTTCCCCCCGTTTGTTAAGACGTCGAGTCTTCAGTGAATCAGCATTTTAAATGAACAGAATAAATAAACAATAAGTTCCAGAATTTATTTTATTCCGCCGTTTTGGCATTTGAACTGCCCCTCTCCCCCAAAGAACAAAATATTTTCTCTTGAATATAATTTTTTTTTATGTAGAATCTGAAAAAAAGGAGTGGGTAATGTTTTATGCAGCGCACCCGCAACTGTTGGCAGCCGAAAGTGGTTATAGCGCTTCTCGTGCGCAGACACGAGCATCATCAATTGACCCCCGGTCATCGAACGGTTTGATGAGAACAGTTCATAAGATTTCCTGTATGATGCTCTGCCAGACATTTTTGTTGATCGTCTTCTACTTTTCTAAATTCTCTTTTCGAAATATCAAGATTAAAATTTTTAAAAATTACAAATGATATATTCACCAATTTACAAACAGCCGAATAAGACTAAGTTTTTCAATGGTATTGCTGAAATTAAATTTAACCAGATAGTTACGGGTTTCAAGTCCGTCCACCAAACGGGCTCTTTATTTTACTAAACACCCACAAATGAACAGATTAGGTTTTTGAAATACCATGTTTGTCTGCGCTATTATTCATGCGATAACGATTTTAAATTCAAATTTTTAATCGAGTGTTCGTACTGCTTCATCTGGGCGACCCCCACACACAGTCGCACACTCGAACAGCAAATTAAAAAGATAATATTTTAATTTCCTCAAACTTGATGTTCCTGACGTATCACACGTGGATGGGCGATCGCCGTACATTGTTCTACGCAAAACGCTTACAATGTTTGTCGCCCCAAAACAGAGCGTCACTAGTGAGATTTTAAGAAGTTGTAAACTCTATACGAGAAAATACCTTCCATCCTTCTCCCTCAGAAGTCAGAAGGATCCATTTTGCAAAAGACCTCCGCACATAGGGCAATGTAATTTAAAAACACTTGAAAATATTGTTTTCCTTCCCGTTTATTCATTTATTCGATTGTTTTTTCTTTCAGCATACGATTGACGAGGTCGAAAACCTCATTAAAAAACACGAGGCCTTTGATAAATCAGCTGCAGCTCAAGAAGAGAGATTTGCCGCCCTCGAAAGACTTACCACGGTAAAAAAAAAAACTGCCCTTGTAACTTTAAACCAAATGTGTGCATTTTCTCGCCGATTCCTTGCGGTACACCAGGACCCCCAAGAGGGTCTCGTAGAGATTCCAATCTGGTTTCGAATATTGGCGTCACTTTTTTTCATTCGAAAACTTTTAACAGTAGAAGCGGTGTAAATGTTCGTTGTGTTGTTGGAAATGGTAGATGAGGACGTGCAATTTTTTTTGAGATTTATACCCTATTTTCCCTCAGCTGGAGTTGAGAGATCTGTACAAAGACAACGAGGAGGCTCGGCGAGTAATGTACGATCAGCCATGGCGGATGCGTCCGTACGAACCGGTGATTGCAAATTGTAAAATGCACGACACCTTTCTGTCTGTTATTTCTGACAATCTCTATTATACTAATAATTTTCATTGTTTGAAAACCAAAATCCCTAAAAAATTCTTCTAATTAAATTTCGTGTTATAAAACGAATCAAAATAAAAATTACGAAAATTCCCTGGTCAAGGAGTAAAAAGATAAATTGAATAAATGAATTCAGTTCTTTTTTTTTACATAAATCTTGCTATTTTCAGTTTGCATGCAAAACTAAAACTTTCCTCAGTCTGATATCGAATTTCTAGAATGGAACGATCTTTCCTGTGAATGATATAAAGATTAATTAGAATCCCTCTACTTCTTGACGAAGCAGTGCATCCGAAAGTGTTTTGTTGCTTTCCAGAAACTAACAACTCCAGTAACTTGCTCGCTGAGTCTCCCAATTCCGACATCGTGATTTGAAATTAGATCTTCGAACAAATAGAACATTACTAGGTAGTAGACACAGACCCATGTAGCAAAACAGTGTGTAGATTTATCGTAATGGGATAAAAAAAAAGTAGTATTCTGTAGCTGTCTTAGCCCAATTATGAAGTTCCATTTAAAGTAATTGTATGTTCATAAATGAAGTTGTCTAACGTCCACCAAATTGACAACAAAAGTGTTGCATCAAAATGGTTTTTTTTTCTCTCTACAGAACGTAACTTGTTCTAAGATCTGACCAATTATAGAAGCAGATTTTGCATAAATTTTATTAAAGTTCTGAACTGGATTTTAATGAAACTACTTTTGATAGTAATTGGATAAAAGAGAAACAGTTTTTTTTTAACGTTCATTTTCTACATTGTGGTCTATACGGATTGTTGGCACAATGTGGTTGCTAAAGTGGTTTCTGTGTGAAGTGGTCAATACAGTTATATTGGATTATGTATATTTATTATCTGATTTTGGTATCAATTGAGTTTTCCATCCAGAGAAGATGTTGCGAGAATAATCACGTTTCTCTTATAGCAGTTTGTAATTTTATATTTTTATTTATATCGTGTAGTTCGAACTGAAAGAATTACAACGAAGGCAGGAGGAGGAAGAGATGCGAAGGCAGGATGAACTGCAGAGAATATTGGCCAAAACTTCTCCACCAAAACATTCTCCCGAAGAGCGGTAAGTAAAAAGTTCCCATTTAGATGATTAGAATCATTAGATCAATGAAACGCGCAGCGCTAACTACGTGGTTAGCGAAAGATTTATCGCTGTTTGTCAATGCTGATTGATGTTCGTTAGAATTAAATGTCGCTGACTAATTTGTCGAAACTTTATTTTTATTCAGAATCGGAGAACCAGCCAGAACCATGGAATCTGTTGATGGCGAGCGAGAGGGTGAGATGGAAGGTAAAAACAAAAATTTCTCGAGTTCCCTTAACTATAAAAAGATATGTTTTCTTCCTTCACTATTCCCTTTTATTTCCCAGTTTCCCTATAGGAAATTTCCTAGATTTAGGTGGCCGATTAGTAGTCAATTGGTGACGGGACTACGTTTCGGACAAACCCTGCGGCTATGGACGCGTAGGGTTCTTTTCTTTTTCTCAGGATCATTTTACACTTAACTTTAATCTCACGGACGCTTTCTGCTTACAAATTGTTGTCATCATCGCAGAAAATACATTCGCAAGGGATCTTCGTGAAAAGTTTAGTCATTAACTTCAAAATTTTTTCGATATTTCCGTTTCTCTAATGCGAAAATATTTTCTGTGATGATGTTTCACATTTGCTAAAGGTAAGGTGCACAATATTGCATGAAATTTAACTCTAACGTTTTGCATTGGTATCGTGGATAACTTAACACTGGGCTATTAACAGCACTCTTTGATTGTCGTTGGGGTCGATGCGCTACATGACGCGTACCGTACCTTACAACGCTTTCTATCTCACATTTACCCAATACGCCAATAGTTGCTTCAAATAAAGTTGACGACTTGACGTGATGCTATCGTCTATCTCTTGATACCACTAGAATCTAGGTGATGGCCTGGTAGCATCTGTGCTCTCTGTATGTCTAGTTTTCCGCGATCTTTTTCTCCAAAGCTATACCAATTAACAAATAAAATAACATGGCTCACGGTGTATTTATTGTAAAAATTTGTTGTTTCAATGTGTTACATTAATAACAATATTAACAGCATGTGTTTTTAGCACTTCTGCATGAATTAAAAATATTAACTATTTTGCACGTTGCATGACACTAGTTCATCCACTATCACAGTCACCGACGGCAATTTCGTCACCTGAACCTCCAACGCCCCCCAGTTCCCCCGTGTCTCAGCCCGAAATTCGAAGTAAGTAATAAACAAAATGTATTATGGAGTATTAGCAGTCTCCATTTCCCAAATTATATTTTTATGATTTTTTTTGAATAATTATAATAATCTTTATTCATTGACTGCTTTTTAATGTGCTCTGCAATATTTCGTAAATGATTGATCTTGGTTGTCATCTACCAGTCTACTGTAAAACGGAACCTCTTTTGCGATCTCCAAAAAAAATATAGTTATTTTCATTTTCGAATTCTGTAAATTTTCTGTCGATAAGTTTAGAGAAAACCACTGTACCAGATGTTGTTGACTGTACAAGTGTACAGTGCATTGTACTGCTGGGTCCATTAGCTAGTTCTTCCCTTTCATAATTTTTTTTTTTAGTTTTTCTCTGGTTCAGCTCTCAATGCGCAATATTTCAGTGCACATTAAAATTATTATTTCGTTACTTTTTTTTTTTAAATAATTAGATTTATTTTAATTTTTTTTTTAAACATGATAATTTATTTATTAACGACCACACCGAAAACGTCGTCTCGAAAATAGTCTTTTCGGAATGCGGGGTATTTTTAAATTTAGTTTTACCACTTTTGGTTTCAAACTGGCAATCTCAATAATTATTGGCAATTAGTTTGTATAGCCAGATAAAATGAGATGTTGTCGTTAATAAATAATTACCTAATTTATTTGGTTGTATTTTTCTTCGAATATTTTTTGTATTTTTTAATTTCTACTTTGGACTTGCATGATTTTCCAAATAACATCACCTGACTTCCATCTTTATTTTTCCAATTTTCATTTTGCACAAAAAAAAATTTTTCTTTTTCACAACAGCCCAAAAATTATGCGTTTTAAAAGCCTTTAAAAAGAACAAGATTTTTTTAAAATCGTTGAAGTGCGAGTCCAAAAGACGTGAATTCCTTAAAAAAATCAATAAAAATGGAATTCAATTTTTGCCACACAGCTAAATCGTCGAGGAAATCGCCTCGTCAAACGAAGTCTGCGCCTGGAAGTGAGTACTTTTGTCCCCCGTTCCCGCGATTTAGTATAAAATATTCGTTAATATCCTCTAGTTGTCCGTTAATCGTTGATTTAAACAAAACGTCTCGTCCGCCTTGGCATGTAACAACAAAAAAAAACTACATTTTGAACAGTTAACAAAATAACCAACATTTTTCACTAGTGCACTGGGTTCCAATTCGAACTTCCTTTTTCGAATCCCGGGAATCAGCATATTTCATGAACTTGACTAAAAATGACTGCAGATATCCCAACAGACGACTGCGTGCACTTTTGAAAAATAATGTGTATTAATTTTTAGTTAATCAATCATGATATTAACCGATATTATAACCATCCCCTCGTTTTTAGGCCCTTTTAAAAACACGTATAATTATCTATACGTTGTTAGTACTGTATTACTTATTACCATACCCAGTGTGGTTCCAATGTAAATGGGTTAACCATTAACCTGTTTTATAGTGTAGTTTCTGTTTTACGTAAATTACTAAACGAAATTAATGGGCTTTAGCGTTTTGTTTTGTTTCGTTTTGTTGCTTATTTGCTATCTTATATTTATGGCATTTATTTTTGGGCTTATATTTTTTTTATTGAACTGGATTTGTTCGGGGGAATGTTAATTTTATATTACATTGGTTGCTTGGTGTTGGTCTTGTCATGTCCGGGTGGTGCAAGAAAGGTAAGTTTGTTTATTGGTGGCGGCCAAATTGTCTTGTGATGACGGTTGGATGGTTTGGTGGTGGTGGCTTTTCCCCTGTCCTAATATCAGTAAGTACATGTCCAAACGAAACAAAAACTGAAAGCATTTTACGTAATTCCATCACAGAAATGCGGAATCCATCAGATATTTGTAGATACGATATCGATGTTTTGGGCAAATTAACTTCTTGACCAGTAGAAATGAGAATACTGGTAATTATTTATTTATTTTGCATTAAAACTAAGCTGGTCCGAGTTCCATTAAAACATTTTTTTTGTAATTTCGTGTTAGAATTAAATAATTGCTTTCAGTCAACTTGGAACCTTTGGTATTCACAACACTATTTTGTGAGAACAAAAGTTACCGAGTGACGTTTTTCTTCAAAAATCAAATTTTTGGTATAAACAAAAACGTAGCTCCAATGATGGAGAAGGACTTGAAGAAGAGATCCCGATCCAAGTCTCCATTCCGTAGTTTCCGTTGGCCAAAACGGAAAGCCCAGGCCGAAGGTGGTAGTGACGATGACAGTTATTCAGGTAAAGTAGTGTTGATGGGGGAATTTTCGCGTACGGCGCAAAAATCGCGGAAAAATCAACTTGTAAATATGAAGATTCCAGCAGTGGCCGTCATTCTAAGCGGACGATGAACATTTTTACAACAAAGAATGGCAGAATTTTATTAGTTTTTGATTAGATTCTGTTTTTGCTGGGTTCGAACACAGCTAGGACGGACTTCCGCTGAGCTACTAGCTCGCTATCCTCTATAGCTTGGCGAAAATTTGTTACTTGGCTAATGGCTAGGTGCCTAGTGGACCAAGAGTCCCGTACTCGCTTTCGCCGAATATAAGATGGGGTTTTTATCGTTTTATCATTGACGTGTTGTATATTATGAAAATAATTTTGTTCTGTCTTTAGCAATATATTTTTCGAAGTATGAAAAAAAAAAAATTAGAATAAGAGAATGAATTTTAAAAACAAACAAGTAATATAAGAAGTTACAAGAGTTCCGAACATATTGTCTCGTCACTTTTTTCTCCTTGCGCAAAAGTGACGAGACTTATTTTCGCGATTTTGGAAAGAACTTGATGAATCGGTATTTCAAGAAATAAATTTTATAACTATAAAATATTGTTTTTAATTATTTAGAACGCGGTAGCCCTGGATTTGAAGATGGTGAGACTGAAGGAACCCTCGTCAGAAAACACGAGTGGGAGAGTACAACTAAAAAAGCCAGCAACAGGTAAAAGTAATGCCATGTTTAAAAAGTGCTTCTGTTTGTGGCTACAGTGTTATTGATTCTCCTTTTATTTTCTTGCAGATCTTGGGAAAAGATCTACGTCGTTTTGCGAAATAACGCATTGGTGGCATTCAAAGACCAAAAACATTACAAACAGGTATTTATTGTACTAACTTTATTTAATTTTCCTCGATCGATGATGGATTTTCTCTGAATATTCGAGAGGATTCTGGGGTTCAGAAAATAATATTCAGTGCAACTTGAACGAACGGACCCATTGAAGTTAAGAATTTGATGCTTCTTTGCTTCGATTTCATTTCGTAACTGCGTGTTTGACGGGATTTTTATACATTCAGCTATAACATTTTTCAGCATAGTTGAGTACCATATTCATTGAAAGAGCAATTCCAGGTTTTTTTTTTTTAAATCTGCTCATTAACTGTTTCAGGAACCTGAGAGTTTCTTTAGAGGTGAACCTCCAATTGAGCTGAAAGGTGGAATGGCCGATGCGGCCAACGATTACACGAAAAAGAAGTTCGTGTTCCGCCTCAAGTGAGTATTTTCTTTGCTTTTTACAGTATGTAATCACTTACTTGAAAAACGAATGAATTGGGGAATCATAATCTCATTTTTGGGGACATCTTTTACGTACTCTTACACATATTACAAATTTAACGCTAGCTTTGATGTTCTTTCTTCCAGGCTGCAGAATGGGGGCGAATATCTATTTCAGTCTAAAGACGAAGTAAGTTTATAAATATCGATTTTTTTTTACTACGGATAATACGGAGCATTACTGCAGTAGACCATACGATATTCTTCTCAAAACGAAGAACGATTGAAAAGTTGTGGTTTCAATTCGGTTCCTGTTGGGTATAGTACCTTTATATTTACCTGTACCAGCAGGACTGGGATAGGTGTTAACTCGATCGCACTTTCCCGTCGCCTGGCGTCGTATCAGAACACATCGTTTCGACGTTACACGTTCGCGACTGTAATTTTCGTTGTAGTTCGCACTCGCCAGCGGAGAATTCGCAAATGTCACTCGCAAAAATAAAATATTTTGTTTTATCTCTAGGATGAAATGAACCTATGGATCAGTAGAATTAATAGTGCTGCTAACGAAAGTGGTTCCGCGGGACCATCTAGAGCACAGACTTTGCCGGCAGCTGGTGGTGAAGGAGGGGAGAGAAAAGACGAGCCCAAGAAACGAAGCTTTTTTACAATGAAGAAGAAATAGAAACAGCCTTTGAATTATAGAAAAACCTGGAAAAAAAAAACTAAAACACACAAAAAAAAACAACAGTAAGGCCTTCTTACAAAAAAAAAAAAAAGAGTTAAAATTATAAATAAATATAAATAAAATTTTTAAAAACAGCCAGGTTACAACAGCAAGGGAAATATTGCTTTCTATTTGGCTAATCTTTGCATTTTCTATACAACTAAAAAAACATATTAAGATTAGATATTTCTAGATTTAAAATGACTGTATACCCTTTTATCTGAATTGTATAATTTAAAAAAAAAATGTCTTGAAAAAAAACACATTATATTATATGATTATTATTATTATTATTATTGATAATTTAGTTGTAAAACAAACAAAAAAAAATAATTTTAATATGTGAAAATTGTAACTTTAAGAATGTTCTTTAAAAAGCATAGTTAGTCCTGGGCGCTTTTTTTTAGTAACTGGAATTAACCGTTATCTATGCATTGGAAAAGGGTTTGGGCTGCTAATTGTGCTAATACTCCATACTGAAAAAAAAATTCGTTTTTAAAAATAAATTCGTGGAATACACTACATTCCTAGGCCAAGGGAAAAAAAAAAAGATTTTTTACGGAAAATAAAGTTTTTGGCTTCCGCATGCTTAAAAAAAATATAAAACTAGTAAAAAATAAAAGTTTGAGCACTGCCATAATAATACTGTCAAATATATGTAATATAATCGACAGTTTTATTTGATTTCACACTATATTCAGTGTAATTTTCAGCAATCTTTTTATTTTTTAATTTTTTCCTTTTTTTTTTATTGTAGTTTTATGATGATATTCGAGTTAGTTATAAGGTCATTATATATACATATTTTTTTTCTTAAATGTAATATTGTCTAAAATAAAAAGGACTGCATTATGCTATAATTAGTGGCCTGTAATAGCCGGTGCATTTTTCAAAGAAAAAAAAAACTTATTGTCAAATTGTGTATCATCCCAAATTTTTATGATTAGAGTTATTTGTCTTAAGATTACAAGTTACTCTTTAATCGTAAGGATTTAAATAGGAAAAAAAAAATTGTGACGTGTGGAGTTCTGGACTGCATAGTCCTGTATTTCTTTTTCATTTTTAATCGTAGCTTCCTTTTTAGGTTTAATGCTTTGTAATACGTAAGTGACTAACTTAAGAGAAAAAAAAGCTGATGAATAACTCAAGTTAATAAACATTCCTGGATTATATCGTAAATATTTTGCGTCGTCTTCTTATCAACAACGATTTACGAAAGATGGCACGCAGCAACCGAATGTTTTTTTTTTTCAAACGACGGAGAGAAGACGGAGATATCGGCATAGCTTGAAAAATAAGTCGTCGATAGGCCATGCATGCCATCTTTTGTGAATCGGGATTTGGTGCGCACGTTTTTGAACGTATGTAAGGATTCTGTCAATAAATTAGACTACTAAATACGGTACCGTAATATATGAACTGCTGACGGTACTGTACCCTATAATTATACCTAAATTAGGGTTGTCTGAATAGTAAAATATTCATTCGAATTGAATAGTAAACTTTCGAATCGAATATTGTAAATTTAGGATAGTTTTAGTCAGGTAACTTAATTGGACACTATGGCAAAACTACCGGATATGGTGGCTGCCTATGCAGAATATTATGGAGCATAGGCCGTATCTCTGTTTACTATTCAACTTTTTTGTGCAAACTAGGC
>JAQFYH010000248.1:0-14293 GCA_034694405.1 Scolopendrellopsis subnuda
CTTAACTTTATAAATTATGGTACGATGAAATCCGAGTTAAAACCCAAGAAAAAATTACCAACTGTTTAAGGAGCTTATTTTTCAATAAACGGGGACTGTGCCACCATCTCTAGGTTTTAAAAATTATTTTTTGTTGATTGCTATATACTACATTATTTTTAGTCAAATTTACGGTAGGGGAAAGGAGGGGATAATAATATGCAGGGGGTATATGCTGCATGTTAAAATATACGCGCAAGTTAACTAAAAAGAGCTTGTTAGAATATGTAAATGATTTCATATATACAGAGCAGCCTATGATTATCGCTTATTAGCAATCATTCGCTCAAATTTGCAAGATGCACATAGCGCTCTGAACGGGTTATGCTGCTTAAAGCAAAGATGATTTTCTTAATTACATTTTTTAAATTGCAACACCTTCGAAAATTGTATCGTTCGGTTGTTATTTTGAATTCCAATCAATATCGTTTTATATGCGTGTATATGGGGGCGTAATTTTCAGGACTAGAAACTTTATTAAACTTATTCAGCCAAATTTCAGTCTTTCGCGTGCGCGTGTATGTATGTTGCGCGCCGTGCTTCAGCTATTATAAATACGACAGAAACGGCCCGAGTTCTCGCCGAGTCCCGTAAATAAGTCTCTATTGCTAATCTATGCACGTATTTCGAATCGGCAGCTCCAGTTCTGTTCTAATTACATGTGCTCTAATCGAGAGAACGGGGGGTTTTGAACGTGTCGGGCAATTTTCAAGAGGAAATGGAGAACCGAGGCTCAGCTAGCGCGCGCGCCATCAATTTTGTAAAATTCTTGCGCAGAAATGCTGGTGAATGGTCGAGTTCTTAAAGCTACAGGAAAAATAAATAAATATAAGTGGGGAAAGGAACGAAAATTTTATTCCAAGAGGAAGAAGAAAAAAAAAACGAAAATAGGATAGAATATAAATCGGCAGAAATTTAAAAGAAACTTCGGGTGGCACGTGTTTTCAATTGGAATTCAAATTGTCTTTGGACTTATTTCATCTCCCTTCTTTAGCGGGGGTGAAAAAGTGAACGGTTTTATACTTTGATAATAGGAATGGAAGCCCTACTTGCCATGCAGTACTTGGAAACTAATCAACTTGCTCTGTTCTTCTGGGCTATTATCGATGGTTATACAATTCTCTCTCCATTCTGATGCACTGTAGGTCCTATTGCATATTATACAGTTCTCTTCTGTAGATCGGTGTACAGCACCGCCAATCTCTATTATAAAGGAGCTGCATCCATTATAAGAAGGACGTGAGCCTTTTCGTGAATAGTTCAATATTGTTTACGACTAAGGGCACATCAGCACGCCTGAAAATTCACCTACAAGCAGAAGCGTGTATGCAATGGTTCGAATGAACATATTGGAATTACAACAAGAAAGGGAATGCACTATGCCTGAGAAAATAATGATGTAGCTATTGGATTTTTTTTCCTACCCAGGCAACCGCTGTTGTATTATATACGGATAGACAATCGTTGCATTTCCAATTTTCTTCTAAGATCTGATACGGTCTTGTTTTCTTGTATTGCACTGATACAGGATGCGTCAAAAAAAAGTTAGAAAGGTCCAAAAACCTCTTCTAAAGAAATATTTATTTTGTCATCCCCATTGCAGATATTACCTTTAAAATTACAAAATTACAAATACAAACTTCCTAAAAAGAGAGTAAAAGTCAGTGCTCTATTATCGAATATCGCTTCCTAAAAAGAGAGTAAAAGTCAGTGCTCTATTATCGAATATCGCTTCCTAAAAAGAGTATAAAAGTCAGTGTTCTAGTATCGAATATCGGCTATTTTATTTTTTATGCAGGTCATTTCCAATACAAAATTTAAAAAAAAAATGTAACATCGCTGATGTAATGCTCCAAGCATGAGAGAATATTTGCTATTTACTAAACGACTAATAAAAATAATAAGTAGGTGCCTGCAGCTCTATAATGCGCGATAATATATAACACGTGAAGAAGGCGATGGACTGGTAAATTAATAAAGACAGCTCTTGAATGATCTAATTAATGAATCTGTGACTATTACCATATTATCTTGGTGGAAATCGATGGGAGAAGATTAAAGGGAGATAATAAGAAGTAATTAAGAAGGAAAGCGTTGTGTGAATCTAAAAATACACGCAGCAGCACGCTTTCCTATATCTTACGGTACAGTTTTGTGCTCATTTCTTTTTAATATATTTTGTCATGTTAGGGCCGTATAAAAAAATGTTTCCCGTCCACGCGTGCTTTTTTAGGGGCTGCAAAAAAATGTTTATTTTATTTTTGGAAAGTTTTTCAAAATTATTTTAATTTTCAGTGATTTTTCAATAAAAATAAAATAAAAACCCACACCTTTTATTTGATCTTTCCGGACTACAGCAGTAGGCCTACTTGTATTTTGTATTTTTTATGCGGCCTAAGACGCGTATGAGAATAATATTGTACCCATTATATTCCTAATGGATGGGCAGTTGGGCACGTTTAAGTATAGATGCCGTATCGGTAAGAGCTGGACAGTGCGGGTATTTGTGAGGGAGTTTCTATAGCAAAAAAGAGAGGTCTATTGCTATAGGCTAGGGTCTCAACTCTTATCTTTGCAATAAAAGCCCGTATTTTCATTTTTCTCTCTACTTGAAGATTGCATGGATACACTGTATTTTATTGTATAAAATAACCCTATACGGGGTACAGAGTTACATGAAGATTAGATTTGTGTGTGCAAAAATAATTCGACAATCAACGGCGAACAATGCCAGCGTTTCAAGCATGAGGCGTCCATCCTTTTCCTAATTCCTTTTTAGAACAACCATTACGTGAAAGTATACCACAACGAAATAAAAATCAGATCGAAAAATTGAAAACTGATTTGTATGATATTGACGTATAATGATCAGCAAAGTTATCGTAAATGGCTGGTATATAGCCCCCCAGTGAAATAAATCTTTAGTTTCCTTTCTATATAGAAGAAAAATAAAACGTGCTTGTAATGAGAACACTGAAGCATTGATCATGCTGACGGTAATTTTCGGTGGTGATCGCATTACTATAATAATGCGAATGATACCTTGAATTTGAATTGCCCCGTTTGATTTAGCTGGAAATTCGCCAATCCTCTACGGTTTTCTTTTAATGTAAAATTTAGATTTATATGATGGGGGATCGAGTGATAAAAGAATGTAATTTACTCACTGTAAATAAGTCCTAAAAGATTTATGAGAGAAATCCTTTCTTTCTTATAAAGACCATACTCTTCTGTATGCTGTACCCCTTGTATAAATATGCTATCAGCGGCAGTCGTGAAAATATTACACGGGTACTAAATATTTACTCCGTATACAAATCGAGAACCATTTGGGAGGGTGACTTGAAATGTAGCCGTCCGTAATATAGAAAATGTATTCTGAAGTAACGCTCTTGGGAAAGGGGAAGCTTGTGGAAAATTGTGAAAATTAGTGACTTCAAAGGAATGATTTAAATTAAACGTGCCCGACATCACACAAAGGAACAGATTGATTTTTGTTAAAATGCGACCAGCGAACACTGACTTACCGATTTTTAGATTTTTAATACACATATCAGAGAAGCAACTATGATGGTGAATTTAATTTTAGAGAAGTAATATAGTCAGGAAGAATCATGCCAATGCACTGGGGAACTTTGTTGGATCTTGGAAGTTGAAAATTTCCCCGATGACTGACAGCTGCAGCAGTAAGTTAAAGAAGGAGCTTGTTGTTTAACAATGTACTTTGCATATTTCGGAAGAAGAAGTTTATAATCCTATTCGAAAAATCTTTCCCTTCATTTAATCCCAAGATTAAAACAAAATTGATTTTGCTTATCTTTTAATGATACCTGTAATTAATTAAGTTTCGGGTATTTTGATTATATATATACCAGAATTAAGTTAGTTAATTAAAACTGCGTTATATCGGATGTAGGATGTTTACCCATAGTTTTTTTTTCTTTCTCACGAGTTTAAATAGTCTGCACTAACAAAAAAAATATTAATACATATAACTTTTATTTTATAAGTTTAACGTTCTACTTCTTTTTCCTATGTGTGAAAGAATTTATAAAAGCTTGAGAGAAGGTTTAGGGAAAAACCTGTAATCCGTAACTTAGTAATTTATTTTCATTTAAAGATCACTCTGACAAGAGTGGATCATCGAGTCTAGAGTTTAATCTATCCGGACATTCAACTTGTGCTTATAAGATGAATCGATTACCCTAATATATCAATGTCAGACCAATTCCTACAGCACATTCCGCCTTCCATTTTCCCTCATGTGCCGTTTGTACATTATATACTGTATATTTAACTCGGAAAAAAGGTTCTTTCCTTGCATGGAGGTGCCTTTTTGACATAAAATCTTTCCTTCTATTCTCAGATGTTTTCTTTGATTACTCTGTATTATGCAGTGCGATGCAGAATTTACATAGTTTTGCATGCTATGGCAGTAAAGAAAATATCGGGACTATACATGCGAGTTTAAAGGTATAAGGAACAAGTGGTAAAAATATTCAGATATTTTATGATCATTCGGGGTAAAGCGCTCTCCCTTTCGTTTGATCTCGACAGAGATTTTTTATGCTGAACAAAAAAACTCTACATTCTTTAGGTATGTGCATTGTGCATACACGAGAACACCAGTGCACTGGTCTTTAGTTTTCCGCGTCCATAGCAAATATCACTCTTATTTCTGTCATAACTCATGCCTGCCAGAGTAATGATTCCCGGACAGCAAATGTAAGCACGGACTCCATTGCGGTATCATGCACTCCTTTTCGCACGCACGCACCCCAATTTTGTATTTATCCGTTATAACTTGAACTGTCTCGTCGCTGGCTTCATGCTGTTCGTGATTTCGGAAAGAGATTTGTGATTTGCAGATCCGTGAATAACTTTTATAGTAGGTGTGTGATTTAAAAGAAATGGTGTTAGTGAATGCAAAAATGAATGCAAGATTTCGCAAAAGTGAGTCTGTGCTTACATTTTTTGGTAAGTCTGTAACAGAAGCCTTAGGTTAACTTGTATAACGAAAACATTGAAATATTGTAAAAAAAGTTTAATTTAATAAATACAATCATGGATAGATTAGTATGGATACTTGAGTCCATCCATTCCATGGTGATCAAACTGATCACTATTATAGTTATAAAACCTACGATAGAATGGGCGAATAGCTCAAACCCAAATGAAAAAGAGTATGTATCGGTCTGCGCACCACACGCGTGCGCGTGAGACGCGTGGTGAGAGAAAAAGTAACTAATAGGAGATGATTTTATTTTATCCATTGAGTGAATGGAAAGAGGCGTAATCAATATCATTCTTATAAAATCATGATACAATTAGAAATTCTTAAATTTTACGCTAGCCAATGTGGGATAAATCATCGTCGGATGTGGGATCCCACAGTGGCACGCGAAGTCCCCACAGTGTGGCTCCACAAGTATCTCTTAAAGCAACAAATATAACCTTTGGTCGATAAACTGTGAGCTAACTTATCTGTATTTCAGGCCCCAGGAAACAAATACGCGCTTATGTTCCGAAAATACTGTACTAGGCTACCTTGTGTTCTTTTTATCACGTGACCGCGTTCCAAGCAATAGCGGAGAGAGAAAGCAAAACCATCAAGAGACTTTAGAGAGATTAGAACTAGCCTCGCAAAGGTCTCTTTATTTGGCTGCTTCTCTCCCCTATTTCTTGGACCACGGTCACGTAAAAAGAACATAAGGTAGTATTTTCGGAGCATAAGCGCGTATTTGTTTCCTGGGACCTGTATTTTATGTAACAGGAATAGGAACTTGCAACATAATAGGCCTATGGCATCATTCTATTGACGGCCACGAGCAAAAGTGAGACATTTCACTTAATCCGTGCACAAGGTCTTGTAACAGCCTGTGCTGTAATGGATAATGATATTATTGACTTTGTCTGTTTTCTGTCTTATTTTCTGGTGGGATAACGTAAAGGATGGGTGGATAGTGGATACTCAATACGCATTACCATACATGTTGTTCGAAATCTCCAAATAGTTGTTCTGAACAAATCAAAATCTTTTCAAATTCGGTATATGTGAACTCGATTTAAAATAAACTTAACCTGTCTTCATCCGAGTTAAAGGCGTAACCTAATGGCTTCGAGATCCTCCATCAAAAACAATAGTGTGTACGAAATCCTGTAATTTCATATTGCCAGTTTTTTTTTTTAGACATTGCGATGATAGAAGCTTGATTGAAGAAGTTATCGACAAGTGGAATCTTTACAAATCATCTTTTCAAATAGGGGAGATGCAGTAGTGTAGTGGATAGAACGCCAGATCACCAAACCTAGAGGTCCCGGATCGCTCCAAATGCTGATTGCGGCAAGTTAAATATTAAAGATCACTGAATCTGATCCAGGCAGAATTTGGATCCTATCAGGAGTGGAATATCCTCGACCTCGGCCGATATCTCACATTCGACTCGTCAAAAGTTTGGGGTCAGTAACCAAGGAGGGTGGCGCATGTAAACCACCCTGCCCCCACTACCCTTCTGATGAAGGAATAATACAGTGGGTTATACAGTTGAAACAAACAACCCGAAACTAACTTAGGTCGATAAGACGTCAAATTATATTGTTACATCACAGAACGAGCTATATCAAAGTGTTGTCATACCCAACTCTTGTCGCGCGCAGCCATTTCGCTATATTATATTGCGGAACTGTTTGCTGTTATCCTATAAGGTCATTGTCTGCTTATTTCGTTACAATAATTTGTAGGTTATATAACGGAGAGAGACTGTATCAACATACGCGATAGATGCGGGAAAACAAAAGGACTTTAGCTCGTCTGCAATAACGGCAAGCACCTGTTCTGACAGCCAACCTCACTGTCACGCTTGGACAGAGATGGCAATTGGATTGTCAAAACAATGCCGGCTGAACCATATATATATTCTCGTAACATTCAAATCCTTTTCGGACAATCGTCCGACGGATATGCGCGGGTATACGAAAGGATGCTGTACAATATTATGCAGAATGTGGAAACGAACAAAACGAACTTTATTTTAACACAGTACAAGACTGAAGAGCCGTAATTCTGGTTGATTTAAAGAGCCTTTGGTTCAATCAGTTTGGCGTCTGACAGACAGATAGCCACGGAGGGACTGGGTTCGAGTCTCGGGTTGCGCATGATTTGTGATCGAGACTAGTCACTATATCCAGTATAATGTGAAAATTGATTTGAGTTTACTGAGATTTGCTTGAGAAAAAGCCATATTGTATCCTGTAGTGCGGCCTACATATAGAATGTATGATTTTTTGGTTTGTTTAAAAGTGCAATGTATTGGCTAGAGTAGAACTTGGTTTAATGCTTAAAAGTATGATTCTCCTTTATCTCTCTGTATGATTGTAAATACCTTGCTAAAATTTGAACATGCTGCATATATAGTGTTGTGCTCGCAAAGAGCAAGAAATACAAAAAAAAATCAAATTCAGAACATTAAAATGCCAAAGAATAAACTTATAGCTTAGGATTTTTTAAACTCTATATTAGGCCATTACTTCTTATATTAATAGGGCATATGCTTGTTAAATTAAATAGGGGTCCGTTTCATTTTCAGATTTTCAACCATCATGGGTGCCGCCACTGTAGGAGTCATGGATGGCGGTGGAAAATAAGAGAAAAAGAAAAGGAAAATTATCATTTTCCCTTTCTCTTTCTATAATACAAGGGGAAGGGAACCCTCGAGAGCCCCCTCCCCCTGTAAAAATCCCCCCCCCCCAATCAGGTATCAATAAGTTGCTGCATGAAGAATTGCTTTGGAACAAATTAAATTAATAGCATTTAATTTTAAATATCCTAATTAAATTCGCTAAATTAATTTTGCTCAATGCGAAGAAAAAAGTGTCTTTTTTAATCCATAGAAAGAGTTGCTGGTATCGCGCCAGCATATAGGTACTACGTGTAAATACCTTATTTTTTATGTAGGACAACATTATTATCTCCGTGATATATGTTTCCTTTTCTTATTTCATCATATGCTTTATATACCCTATGCTTGGCCGATTGAATTTAGACGTTTCACCATTATAGACTATTCTATAAAACTTACATATATTGCCCATTCCGACTCTAACGTATTTCTTCGTATACGGAAGAGAAAAATATAAGCCTGCATTCTCGCAATTAAATTACCAGGAAAAATGAGATCATTACTTTTCTTTTCTCCGAGCAGCATAATATAGACCATAAATGTTCTTTACAAATACGAACAGCACGAAAAAGAAATTTTTTTGAATGAAATTTTGTATATACTGTATACAGTAAACCATAATAGCAAATGCGCGCTTAACGCATTTATATGCATTTTTTTTCTTTACATCACATGAAGTTTTGTCTGTTACATACGGAGTACGGAGCCTTATTATATTCAGAATTTATCACATAAACCCCATCTTCCCATCTTCTTATCATTCATCTGCCTTCAGCAGAATGAAATAAGTTCAGCACGTCCAATATCCAACTTCTCAATGGCTGTTGAATTATACTTGTTACAGTATTATTTGCAACCGAAAAATAATCAGATGTTCATCCATATACTGAATCGAGACTGGCGTTTGCAAATCTTTATTATATTTTTACGTATTCATGTACAGAAAAGTAAGTAAGTTATTGCTGTACTACTGTTTTGAGTTTAGTCTGCTTTCACAATTGATGAAACAACTTGATTACTTTTTTTGCTGAGTTGCATTATTTTGGAAGATGTTTTTCGTAAATTAGCTTTTATACTAGTGTAGTGTTTGCGTATTTTGTTTGTTTCTGTGATGTAACCTACATTTTTCCTTCATTAGAAAGATAGATGACATACGCCATCCTCCTTGGTCACCGACTTCAAACGTTTGGCGAGTCCGAGGCGAGTCCAAGGAGGATATTCCACTCCTGATTGGATCCAAATTTTACTGGGATCGAATCCAGGGATCTACCCTACAATCTACACGAGAGCAGACTATCTGAGGAGTCCTCCTACTCCAGATAGTCAGGAGAAAACTCTAGGTCGCCAATTTTTCCCCTACCGGGGCTTGAACCTGGGACCTCTAGGTTGACGAGCTGGCGTGCTATCCACACCATATGCAACCTCCTTGTGTGTATTTGCGTATTTTTGTACAGAATTCGTATAAAAAATTATATTTTCTTATTTTATTTTTTCCCAATTACCTACTGTATAAAAATATAAACCGTGGTATGAGGGTCTATATATTATATGAAACTAATTATACGAATATATAGTACGTAATACACTTCGTAATCACAAAAACCATGTACAACAAAAAAAAATCGGATGGTTTTTGAAAAGATAAAAAAAATCCCAGTGAACAGTATCACATCAGACTGGAACATTTTTGCGGGGAGATTACGTTAATACGAGTGCAGAGACTTCCGGTGTGGTTGCGCAGGCATCCGTTTTTCATCAATCAAACTTTTTTTATATTTTTCAATTTAAAAAAAAAATCCCGAACTTTATTCCGACGCTCTCTTTTCTATACCAGTGTATCTCGGTAATAAATATTAATTTTCTAAGAATAATATGATATTAAAAATTCTAAATCATCTCCTGAATAATGATGAACATTTATTTTCTCTACTTTTGGTAGTTTCCAACATAAACAATTAAACACGCAGCAATAACTTCGACGTTTCAACCACAGTAATTATCTGTATGGGTGAATTGAAAGGATAGAGAACAGATTGCGATACAATATGTATGTTTATTTTTCAAACTTCCAAGGTGACTGTGTTTATGGGCTCTCTGCTGTTTTTGCAAGTGCTTTATTTAAAATACATATTTGTTTGATATGATGGATGGATGGATGGATGGGATCAGATAGCCACTTTATTCACTAAAAAGGTGAAAACTTAATTGTAATTTAAATTAAAGATAAAGTGTCTTAGAAACACCTAGCTAATGGTATAATTAAAGCTTTTGTTTCATATTTTTGAATATTATTTCCCCCATTCTTGTTCATTTCGTTTAACAAATGAAAAGAGCTATTTTAAAACAGAGGCCGCGTGGTACGTCACAGTGAGTGTTTTCGGGATTTACAACGCGGAGAGTGCGTTCTACTCGTCCAATACTGTTTGCCTATTTAGTAAAGACGTAAAAAAGCCTTTTCGGATAATTTTGATTTACTTTGTCTTGTATTGGGTTTTAAATGAGAAGTATACCATAAAGATATGGCATAATTTCAAATTAACTTAATAAAAATATAAAACCTGATGTAAATTTTAATTCGGAGATAGTCATGTTATTCTCGAAGTATTAAAAACGACCAATGTGTAGAGCGCTCGGTTAAATTCGGGATATTTTATCTGCACCATATCCACATACGTATATCCAGTAATGTTTCTTTTTGTGAATGGCTGGATCGGGATCACGAGGACATCATATGTAAACGGCTGACACTGTTAGTGCGAGACATATCCCACTCATCCTCGCAGCAATCCATCTGTTTCTGTAATAACGATAACGGGCTCTTTCACTCTATGTAGCTAAATCGTTTCTCTTATCAAGACTCTAGGCCTAAAATTATTGTCTCGTTACATTGTAAACAGGCAGTAAAAAAAGTTAATCCTTGCGTAGCCTATATATAGTTCCTTCAAGTTTTTTTTTTTTTTGGAAGAACGTTCACACCCCAGCAAGCTCTCATACAGCAGAAATATAAATGCGATGGAAACAAAACTTACGAACCTTTCTGAAAAAAAATCTTGGACCGGTTTAGCACAAAAAAAGGCAGAAAATATAAAAGCCCATAAAATAGGGACAGAAGAAAGAGAAAGGAAAAAAGGGTAAGGAAAAAAAGACATTTCTCGTATAGTAGAAGAAAGAAAAAGGTCATAAGTATGTCAAATTTTTTAAAAGAAAAAAAAATCACTTGTCTGGTTAAAGCAAAAGCAGGCAAACAAAGCGGAAACGTGAGACTGTCAAATTCAGAAGAGGGTTTCGTACTAACTTGACACATTGACGTTGCAAGAAAAGCCAGAATACATTTGTTTGATACAATCCTTATATGTCAATCCGTATATTTCACTTTGAGCAAATGCATTACTTATACAGTACAAACTCTTGCAATATCAGAATCGTAATATGAATATACAGTTTGGAATATACAACCATAACTCAGAGTTATGCTGAGCTGGAAAGTTTGTCCATATCAAATTTATTTCAAGAAAACGATACCGACGATACGGTTTGGATAACGTGCATCTGAACAATTACGAGCAGTAAGAGACCGGTAGCCAGGCTGGTGTCAAGCTGGAACACCAAATAGAAAAGTAGCTGTAACTTTTTTCAGGAGTGAGCCCAAAGAAACATTTTGGCTAGCCCAAGGAGCCCATGAGGGGGATACTCAGCCCAATCCCAATTGTTTTTGTTGCCACGTTTACTTGGGGTGCCAACTTGACATAATCGGTAACCAGCTTTCAATGGAATGATGGTACCGTTGCATAGCAGGATTAGCAGGCCTACGGAAGATTACATTAGATAGGCTAATGATGTGTAATTGACATAGTGAACTTGTTTGAATGTAACAATACTCGTATAATAATATTCAATCCAAATATTTCCAAGAATTCGTTCTTCCAAACATTTACTGAAACTGAAAATTGTGTTATGGACAATACTGTTGTAAGCTAGCCAATGAATTCCTGGTGCGGATAAAGAAATTGATATCCGCATTCTAAAAACATTCGCAATTGCTCCTCACCGCATCCTAAACGCATGCACTTTTAGAAGATCCTATTCCTATATTCCCCCATCCGTTTGTTAAAAAATTATTTTCGCGTCCATCCATATCCACTACTTAACATTAACAAATCCACAAACGATTTTTCACCTTAATATTGCACAACATAGGACGATAAGGCAAAATGAAGCAATTTAAAAGAAATCAGAAACTTTGGAAATTAATATTACAAGCAAAAAGAAATAGGCACAAAATGGCGGAACACACTCGTTTAGCTTTCCTATCTACACTCTAGAGTCTAGACTCTTACAATATTGTATTTTATGGTATCCAATTTGTGATTCTTGTGCATGTATATTTTATTTGGGTCCGCATTTATTTTTCTTACATCAACATTCGATCCGCAACCGTCAACCAGGTGGAAAAAATATCCGCATCAGCAAATAACCAAGCGGATACTCGCCGATATCCGCGGATATGTTACTGATGAATTCAGTATGACAGAATAAAATAAATTAAATCACTACAAATATACACCATTATTACGTAGTATGGTGTATTGTATATTTGTAGTGATTTAATTTAAACTTCCACTTTGAGAAAATGATAAAATTGAGAAAGAAATACCATAAGCAACACAATTAAACTTAAATTCAGAATGTATATCATTGAGTTGAATCGAACATCGTAAAACCATGAAATAAAGAAAGAAAACTTAAATACAGACGAATGAAAAGGTAATCGAACTATACAGAAATACAGCAGCAAGATTATAAAAGAAATTATAGGAACTGAACAAATAAATCCAGCTGGCGAGTGAAAGCAATTTGCCAACGAAACCGATGTAATTGATGGAAAATCTTGGACGATCAACTGAATTATCAGATATTCAGCAGTAATAAAACAGTGGGTTAAAACGGGAGAGATACATTTAAGTCTTTATAATGTTCTTATTATATCTATAGAGTCAGTTCCCTTTGATAGTTCAAATATACTGTATACGAGTGTATAATACCGCAAGAATAATCGTTCACTTCGTAACACCAAGCACGTAGCTAATCATCTGGTCTTGTTCTCTCCCTGGGGAATCTAGGAAATATTCTGCCAGTTTCGGACACTGTCTATAGAAGAGCCTTATCAGCTTAAGGGGAAAACGCGAGCTTGCTTTACTGTTTTTTTTTCTCTCTCTTTGACACTTTGAGTGTCTATATCGCTATTTATACTGTATAATATGATACCGTTCTCTGGGGTTATGCTTTGGCCATAGTCGCATTAAACGTCTACAGTGTATCTGTAATGTAATTTATCTGATCTGCATCCATTCCTGGCAACAGACAGTCTGATAAATAAAAGTGATTAAATGTTCGAGTTTGATGTTGTCAATTATTATCAGGTTACGGTATATTCTATTGGAACCATTGTGTAGACCTTTGAAATTATCCTGATGTGCTCTCCATTGTCGTAACTTGCAATGCAGTTGTTCCGGAACTGAAGTCAATCTATGGGGTATATTGAATACAGGACATGTCTCCGTCTCTCCGAATATGTAAACAATGTGTAACTAAACTATAACTTTGTTCAAACTTCATATCTAATATCCATCCATCCATTTTTAGGCCCGCTTATTCCATAGGATTGTCTCAGTCGTAGCAGCCACAGGAGGATCTTCGGTCCCGATCATTTGCCACAGAAACCTGATGTTCATAGAGAATTCCCAAGCTTTCTTCATCGAGAGCCTGGATGTTTTACATTCATCCTGTCCTAGGACGTCCCACTCGTTTCCTTTCTAAGATAACTACTTCGTAAGTTAATTATCTACTGTCTAGTAAGATTTTCATGGGACATTTTGACCACTGTCTCTGTCACCTCACTTTTGACCTTAATCAATTTGGAGAGAATCCTGGATGATAGTGATTCTGTTGAGTCAAGTAATCCCAGCAACTTCCCGGAGCTGCTAGAGTTCCTCAGCTGCTAGAGTTTTTTTCGGTCACCAAAGAACTCGAGATTCATGTTCAGTGAGGATGGGATTGAAGACTGATTTGAAGAACTTCGTATATGAGTTCCTAATTCTTCATTACCACAAATGGGAGTTCACGCATGTCTGCGCTAGCTTGGCCTCTCTTTATCAGTTCTACATCTCGTTTTCCATCACTCGTGAAAAATATCCCGAGATACTTAAACTTCTTCGACAGATATTACTTAAATTTCGTATTGAGTTTTATTCCTAAACTCACCTGAAGCCAATTATGCTCTTGGTCTAAGGATTAACCTGTTGGAGAGCGGTGGAATTCCCATGTCTGATGTAAATGCATATTAAAACAGTCAACCACATAACTTAGGCCTGGTTCACGATACAGATAGTTTTAGAAGCTAACTTAGATAGATAATGAAGCTCACGTGACTCATTTCAATGAACGCGGTTGGTCTAAACGCCTTAGGCCTGTCTGCGCCTTTGCTGTTAAATACTTATTGAACCACGATCTTTGTACCCTTTCCATTTGCTCATCAATTATCCATCGGAAAGCGCCCGTTTCATGTAGATTAGATT
>JAQFYH010000249.1:0-14278 GCA_034694405.1 Scolopendrellopsis subnuda
AACAAGCATAACAATATTATTGCCTTCTCTTGGTTCTCTATGTCGGGGTTCTGTTGCTGGGAAGAAAGTATACTAACCTACTACAGTATAAGAACGTCTGCGCAGTAGCGCACCTCATTACAGCAGGACTGCAAAGACGTGCAAAACTGATAAAACGACCCATATAAGTTAAGATCTACACTACACAAATCACATTTGCACGACAAAGTTCTTGTGCGAATAGGTTTTTGAAGTCAAATAAATAAATACAAAAAAAAAAACTAAGGAAAAAGATGAGCAGTTTAGATTGCATAACGAGTGGACGAGTGCACTATAATGAGTGGAATATGTTTTTTGTTTTAGCGCAGAGGAATCAATCTAAATTCTTGGTAGACGAAACGGGCATTCTTTTGCATTTTTTCCATAGACTTTTTATTCTATGGCCATCCCTGTCCATTCGAGATAGAAGGGGCACGGTTTCCTCAAAAAAAACAAAAAACAAACAAAATCATATCTCGACTATAAGCAGGATCAAGATTTATTTGTCTTGGTTCATCTGAAAGGAGCACATTAATATTTTGACGAAAATAGATTTACTTCGTACGAATTATTTGAGTTCTCTGGAGTCAGCTGGATACATGAACTCATAGTCGGCACTCTGGACAGTGAACACTATGCTTATTCAGAGTATACATCACTACATTGTAGAGAAAAACCATAAAATAATGCTTATTCTATGCAAATTGCTGTTTATCCTGCTGGTTCCTTCAGCGTGAATCTTTTCTCTCGGATAAATGAGAATCCATATAAAAAGATACTGTACAACATGTCCATCGGCTTGTTTTCTTTATAGATAACCTACAACAATACGGGTTGACCTTTCGGTTTCCCCAGTTGTAATTATAAAAGTGATTTATAGTTTCATGTACAATTTTAAATAATATTTCATCTTTCCTATAGTTTTATTATTTTTAGCGATGCTTCTCTTTTTCTTCTGTTTCTTACGTAAAAAAAAAACCTACGGAATATCTGGGTAGTTTTTCAATGAATTTTAAGTTGCAATAATGTACGTGTGAGTTCATTTTCACGTATTTTTATTATATTATATGAGGATACTTTGTACATTAAATACAAAAAAAGTCCCGCCGCGATAATTATGGGCTTGAAACTTGGATTTTTACAAATTTGCACGATGATTTATCTTATGGAAGACCTGATAGAAATTTTTTTTCTCCCCTTTTCCAATGTGATCACTGTTTTTACTGCATTTTAGAAGGAGAAATTTACTGTTTTAAATGGAATACGGTTGGTAAAAATATTTATCGTGTTACAACCTCAACTGGACATTATTTTGGCTTTTGCTTTCTTCTATATCCTGTCTAATTTATTACAATGAATTAGCATTACCAGAACTTTTCATAATATTTCAATGTCTGGCATTTATTTAATAAGCGTCCTCTGGACTTTGGGGACCCCTTCAGTTTTTTTTTTATGATGGGGTAAAGTAAAAAAAAATGGGGCTATATAATTTGTTGACATGTTCATGTGCCGTATTTACTTTAACAAAATTGGAGAAAGAAACTAACAAGTTTCGCTATTGCGGAAAAGGTTGTATCAGATTTTTTTTTGTTGATCTACACCCATTTCGTCTAAAGTCGGCGCTCTAGGTATAATACACCTGCGAGAAGGCGGTTGTATCAGATTGGCGTGAGTATACTTTACCGCACCCATTTTTCTCCTCGACAATGTTTTTCTGCGAAAGTGTATAGTAGCTGTCCCCCTTTGACCCACCAAAAAATCTTAAAATACCTCATCGAAATATCAATAATTTAAAAAAACTATATAGGAAGGATGCTGCATAGAGTTAGGCTGCGTTCACGATGCAGATAGTTTTGAAAGCTAGAGTGAAAATGAAGCTCACGTGACGCGTTTAAACCAATCGAGTTCATTGAAACGCGCCACTTGAGCCACATTTTCTATCTAGCTTCTAAAACCATCGTGAACGCAGCCTAGACAGATAAAACCGAGGTCCGAGGTAGACCGCACCCGCACGTTAGAACCGAATGGATGTTGCTTATTGAGATCACCATTTTATCGACTTGCTAAAACATTGTGACATCTCGCTCAAAAGTGAAAATTTTCAAACTTGCGGTATACTTCAGCAATTTTTATTCTATAGTCGTACTGCGAAAAAAAAATTACGAAAGAATCGCAAAATATTTATATTTAACCTTTAGAACCGCAGTTATGTAAAAAAAAAAAAACGCTCGTTAACACGTAAGTTGCATCTTTTTTATAAATAAAAAATTAAAACGTGACGTTAAAGAATAAGAAAACAGGTTACTTTTTTTGTTTTAAACGGAATGAAAATTATTGTAACTCTTAAAAAAATGGACACTGATACATTTAATGTAAATAAAAAAATCCTTGTCTTGTAATGAATTATTTCAGACAAGTTTTTTTTTTCCACTGATCGTGATTGTTTATTTTGAAATGAGTGACTTCTTGTTCTTTAAAAATATTACTGGACGTGGTTTAAATTTAGATTCGAGCGTGGAGAACTCTGCATTCATTACACTGCATCTATACGAACGGAATTCGTTTTTTTCGTCTAAAATTCATTCGTAAAATTTTGGCCAATTAGAGCTGTCAAAACTTTATGCACAACATCTGCAACACCGGATATTCAGATTACGGTAATACTCTGTATTGATGGATGGTAAATTTTAATAGGAGTAAATTAGAACCCTTTTTTTTAGGCTATAAGACATAAACTAAAATATAACTGGGTATGGATTGATAAAGAGAAGAAATTATGGTTTATTTTATAATCCATATTGATTCCATTCCAGGGGCGCTATTCTGGTTATGCTTAAATAACCAGAATAGCGCTCCTGGGCAAAGAATTGTTCATAAGGGCGCAATGCGTAAATTAGACCCCGGGCTCCGTATATACCCTCTTCGCCGCCCGCTGTTTCACTGTGAAGGTGGGTTTTCACTTCTTCCGTATACACAATGCGTAAAACATTGCGTTTTACCGCCGTGATTGGTCGAACCCCGAAGTTCGCAGTAAGTTATGTGATTGGTCTAACGCAACGCGACGAAAGCCGTGAAAACCCACGGCTACAATCATATTTTGTTGCAGTAATAATTAGTGGTTTTTTTTTTTAAATTTCCAGGCGTCATTCTCACGAAGATCTCTCTCCAGACTCCAAAAATAGAAAAGCCAAAAGCGAAGACGTCATTGTCGAACTCCGCGAACGTCTTGCCTCGCCGAATCATTTTCAGCCGAGGAAAGGGAGTTCCCTGCCGAATCAGCGGATTCAGCAGCGATTACCGCCGACGAGCGAAGAGGAATATTACGATTCCCACCTTCACGTTCCTCCTTCAACTAGAGAGGAAGAATCGATTAATACGGTTTACGGAGAACCGGAAATAAGAACGGTCTTCGAGACCGACGTCACCGATAAAGCGTCGCCTTCGAGTCGTCGTCAAAAAACGAAAAAAGAAAAACCGAGCAAAAAGAAGAAAAAGAACGATTTTAGTTACCCAACTGCAGCTCATGAGCATTCTGACGCAATTTCTTATTTTAGTACAGTTTCTACGCCGTCAAAAATGTAATCTTTTTGTAGCAATGATCGCACTCTATTATAATGTTGAATCAAACAAAATATGTAAATAATATCTATTTTAATATATTTGAATTTATTAAAGATTAAGGATGGGTTTCTCCAACGCTGATTGAGTTAATCTTAATCACTGTTTAAAGTTTAACGGTCGTTTTCAACATGGGGATATCCTATCTTTAATCGACAGTTATCTTTTAATCGTCGATTAGGCGCTAATCAGCTTTGGAGAAACCAATCCTAAATATTTTTGTCACATAATATTCTTCCAGGATTTATTTTTTTAGAGCTCGGAATCCCTCGGATTGTGGGAGAAGAAGATGAAAAATTGGTTGCACCAGTAGGGGCGTCATTTCAGCTTTTTTTGGGAGTTTTGGTCTGCTTTTTCCCGCAACTTTTTCTTGCATTTTTTTCTTTTCTTTTGTCCTATTTTTTCTTCTAATATTTCAAAAGCTGGGGGGGGGGGGGGGGTATTCCAAAATGACACCCCTGGATTGCACGTTGATGCCGAGTAAAAATCTTCGTATGAGACCACTTTACGTATTTATGGATTGGTATCTACCATTCAATGATGAAGGAATGGATACCGTGAAAGCACTGAAGAAATGTTTTGATCCAAACTTGTCGTTACAGAAAAAACAAAACCATTTTACTGTAGACAAGACAGAAGAGTCCAGACTAAAATAAATTGCCACAATATAAACGTCCAAACAAAATAGATTCGAGAAAATTAACTTCTACAGGGACTATTTAAAGAATGAAACAAGATGCCTTTTTTTAGTGCAAATACAATGTCCTCCTCTATGACCGCACAGGGAGGGAACCCCCAATTCCTAAACAAGATACCTCCTACGTCTTTCTATTATTCGAGAGAAACTCGTTAGGAAAATGACCCAAATTTGCGGTAACGTAATTGCCACTGTTGTTCGTGGTATATTGAGTCGAATAAAAGAAGTGAATAAATGTCCCCCCTTCGTCCACGAGTCTTCCCCGTCTCCCCACCCACTTCCCCCTGCGTGACACCGGTCTCTCTTGACATTCAATCAAGGAGAAAGGACGGGTGACGGAGGATGACCTGCGTGGGACAACGAAACGAGGTAGCGAAGCAATAAGACAGAGAACCTAATAAAAACGAATGGCAGTAGTGGCGCCAGGGTTCAGACAGCTCCCCCTGACGGTCGCCCTTTGTGTTAATTAAACTTTGTTTGTAAAAAGTGTTGAACTTGTGTAAACATTCAATACGGCTAAAGATTTGCCGCAGCATCTTTAATTATTACGAAACTCGTAGAGATCAAGGAAAAAAAGACCGAAAAGTATCAATTTTCTAATTCGTGATTAATTTTTTTTTCCTTATTTCGTTCCGAAAGTTAGTTTTCTGTGTAACGGAGGAAAGACCAGAATTCAAGGGCGCTTAGGTTATGGTCACACCTCCAAATTAAAATACTCGTACCCCTGGTCCGAGTAAATGAAGGCGCTTGTCGCTTGATGAACCGAATTTAGATATTCCGTGCGGCATCGCATCTACGTACTTCAAGAAGATCAGCCAGTTTTAACAACTTCGCCGTAACGCTAAGTCGCTAACGCTGTAACGTAACGTGTACGTAACGTAAGACACGTTCTGAGCATGCGCATATGTTGGATTTTCAAAATTCCAACATGCGTATACGTTACGTTTACGTTACCCTACGTTACGTCGAAGTTGCTAAAACTAGTTATTAGAGTCTTAAGAGAGTTTTAGCCTCCTCGACGTACTGTAGAAAACCTCCAAATATAAATTCTTTTTAGAATTGTTTTTTTTATATAACTTAAATCTGTAGATAAACCAAAAATGGTGAAAGCTTTATAATATGATAATTGAGGAAAAAACTGAAGGACTTCTGCGGAAAATGTCACAAATTCAAAATCCCGTTATACAAAGCGAAGAACGTCATGGTCAAGGTGTCCAGCTGTTTCAATGGAAGGATTTGGACCCTTCGTATAAAAAGCAGAGACGGAGAAAAGACAGGGCGCAATTCCACCGGCGTCGTAGACGGGGATATACGAAATAAGTCATACGAACTTTATAAGAAATAAAGAAAAGTAAATTCAAAATAAAATATTGTGGCGAGTAACCTGTAGCCACTGAGATTTGATCGGAGTAAGCTGTGGCGAGTAACTGTAGCCACTGAAGGAGACCGACGGAAAAGCGGGACCGGAGAGATTTCGAACGAGAATTGGATCGCCGAGGAGGACTAGGACTTCTGTTTGTCGGTACCGTATTTAAAAGACTTTTAATCTAAAATCCGAGCTCGTTTAAAAAGGCCTAGTTTGTTATAAGTTAGAAAGAAACATTAAATATTATCGAATCCAACTACGAAGTAAAAAGGGTATTAAAAGAAAGTTAAATTTTGTTATTTTTTGTAAAACTCCGTTTTTATTAATTTTATTTCTAGAAATTCAAGCTTATAAATTTGTTTTTTAAATCTTTGTTTTTTAAATTAAATAAATAATTTTTTTATTGTAATTTTAAAAAAACATGTTTCCTAAGTACGCTCATTTTTGCATGCAGTAACTGTAGTGGGGTAAACGATTTTCTATAATTTATAGAGGGGGCTCATCGTTTATGTAACAGTGACTTCTACAACACCGTCTGGGTAATACAGGGTGGTGACATGTGAAACAACTCTAGTGTGAGCGCAAAATTCGATTAACCAGTAAAAGTAAAGTGGACTGATCCTCTTTTCTTACTGGGAGCATAAGCGAAGTACTATTATTCGCTTATGCTGGGAGGATCTGTCAGCAGCATGTCTCATTCGAAAGTACACGGCATGAAACCCAAGCGGCCAAGCCACAAGGTTCTATCGAGTTGAAGAAAAATACTTACCAAAGTTGATCTAGAGGGCCCGTTCCAACATCCCTGACCGTTCTCGTACTTCATTTTACTGTATTTGTCATCTTCTGGTCCTTCCCATTTACCCCAGGTTCTAAAGAAAAAGAAATTGATTTAAACCACCTGCACCAACAACAAAATACGCAAGTTGCGTCAAATTAAATTATATTTCTGTCGCACATATACGTAGTTTATATCTGAAATATGGGAGTGGCGCCTCAAGATTTCCGCTAGTGTGTGACTGGGATCCCGATCCCGAACTAAATTCCGTCGGAATCCCGACTTAATGAAACTGGGACTAAACCGAAAAAGAATCCAGACAAAAGCAGTAAAGCACGCAGATTAATAAAGCATCAAGCATTTCGAGAAAAACTGTCTTGCTAGGTAAAACCTCTGTGAAAGGAACATAAAACCGTCACAGGCAGCAGTATTATATACCGTACCGTTCCTATCCTGATCCCGATACAAATTCAAAATAACAACTTAATTTCGGTTGCTCTTTTCACCTACTTTAACGATTTCTACTAATTTCTGTTAAAAATTTTTTTTTTTTACAGAATTTCGAATATTTTTCCACCGTAAAGAAAAGCGTGGATTTTTCAACACTAAGACGCGCTAAAAATGATCCTTACCCAAGATTTATCTCGGAGCCTCCTGACGCAGGTCTTTGGGTCACTTTCTCGAACAAACAAATTTTGTAGACGTATTCCCGATCGGTGTGCTCGAAACACTGTCCTTTCAGAGGGGAGAATTCGTCGTCGGTCCCGAAATCCGTATTAATTAACATATTCGTGTCCCTGAAACATTTTAAAACTATTATAGTTCTGCATATGAAATTTAAATAGCACTCGTATGAACAGGAGGCTGTAAAGGAGGAGGGTGCCTATTATACGAGACACCAATAGATCATGCATCCAAACGTCACATACTTTCTTTGTACACCAGCAACACCGCTAGGAGGCACTACGTGCGTACATACAGCAGGAATGCTACTCTCCAATCAGTTCCTTGGGTATGTAACTGATAGCGGCATAGCGCCACCTGCCTAACTTCAAAAATACCCGACGATCGCAAGCGTGGGCGACACTAAAGCGGCAAAGCCTCGGGCAAAGCCCTCACTCATAATAACTCTCCTTGTATGAGAGCAAATAAAAAGAAAACGGAATTGCGCTCCATACTTTTCCAGATACGATTAATTTAATCTCAACTTGTACGGTACAGCGAAAAAAATAAAACCCATACAGAATCGGAATCTTTACTTTTTTTGTACAAGTAGATTTTTTTTATCGCCTGTCCTCATAAAACAATTTATGTAAATAAACTTACGAAATTTCTCTTTCGACGTTCCTCACTTTGGCATCGGCATCGTTGTACTCATTTCTTGCAGCTTCGGCCGCTAAATATAAGGAAAATACCGTAAGGCGTTATGGCAGCAAACATACAGTATATGAGAATTAGAAATAAAATAATCGATTATTATTATGACCAACTGAATTAAAATATTAATAGTTGAATAGAAATCCCAAACCCTCGGTATTAAAGTCTTTGGATTTTGCATTATACTGTGCTTTTTTTTTTCATTCGTTTTCAGTAATTAACATGGCTTCTTAAAAATGTTTTATTTTATTTTTATTCTACACCCATTTCGCCTAAAGCCGGCACCCTAGATGCAAAGCATCTGTTGGGAGGGCTGTGGGAATTACCCCCTAAGGGGTAGCGCACTTTTCCGGACAGTTAGAGCCCACATAACAGCCCGGGAGAGGAGTTGGCCGGGTTTTACTCCACGAAAACCGGGCCGAGAAGCATGTGCGCTAAACCAGTCGACCACCAACTCCTCTCAAAGTCGGGTTTTAGGTATTTACGAGTAATAAATTAATTGCTCGTCCATTTCTGTAATAAAATAATAATTTACAAGTGGAAAATCGTAGGATATTATACTTTCTACCAATTTTAAACCAATCAACTGTGTGAATTTAAACTGTGCTCACGCATTCGTTCTTAATCCCCGTCGCACCAAGTTTCAAGAGATTGATGGGGAAAAAAACTGCAGTCTTACCATCAACCAAGCTCTGGGTTTCGTCATCGTACAACTGAGGTGCTTCCGTGCTGGTTGTGGCAGTAGCAGGATCCTCGCCGTCTTCGTTTGTTGGGAACTTGGGCGGCTCGATGTCCTCGTCTTCTTCCTGTTCCTCCTCCTCTTCTTCCGCCTCGGTACCTTCCTCTTGTTCGACTGCGGGCTGTTCGGCATCCTTGTTGTCCTGACGAAACAAAATCCGGCAATCAATTAAAGATGCAATTTTATCGAGGATTAGAGGCAAAACTCCGAACAAACAAAAAAAAAAAAAAAAGACGTGTCGCGTAAATTCGATAGGCTGTAATGGTTCGGTCAAGTTGCGTTTAATATTTACAATGGCAAATAGAAATATTTAAGTGCAATTAAAAAACGAATTTAGTCAACAAACGGTACTGGTCTTAGCAGTTCACAAGCAAATCATGATACTTCAAGTCCAAACACATTACACACCAAGTCCAAAGCAAACTCACTCACCTCGACTGGAGTAGGTGTTTGGACTTCCTGCGGTTGTGCAGTGGATTGAGACAAATCTTCAGGTGGTTTGAACTGTTCGTGCATTAGATCGGTGAAAAAACATTCGTAAACACACAACAGAAAATGACACACATTACTATCAATTATTGTATCAAAACATGCAAAACACAATGTTGCAGGTTACAAGACAATGTTTCTACCAAAACCAAAACAAACAAACGTGCGTTTTTACATGCAACTATTCCTACTCGCAGGAGTGGATGTAGGAGGGCGTTACTGGATGCCACGCTTGCGATAGTCACGTAGTCCCGCTAGAAGGCGATGCATTTCACGCGAGACCTGTCGCTATTGGAGAAGCGTGTGTAAAAACTGAACTGCTCCAATAGAAATGCAACATGTAATTTCCTATCATGCCAATCATCGCAAACATGCTAGACAGAATCGCCCTATCAGAATGATGGTAAACGTGCATGAAGACGAAGGAATGAGAAATTTAAAAGCATGCATTTTCTTTTAAATGTTCTTACCATTTTCTTCAGGTGGTAATGTGGTCGCATCAACACCCAAGCAAATTCTACAAAATGCTCCTTCGTTAGACCGCTTTCAACCTGGTCTCCCATGTAAATCTGTAAACAATAACATTGGAAAAACCAGTTAAAATTAGTCGCGCAATACAATTAAGTTTCTTTTTTTTAATTTTAAACAAAACCTAAAGAGATTAGTGTTGCTCGTTGTTCCAAGCTCGGGGGTTCAAACCCAGCTGACTTTACTACTAGGACAGTTATGTGGGTTTTCTTTACAGCAATTAATTAGTCCTTTATGGGATTTGTTTACCCCTTCACCGTTCCATAGGCCGTTGGCACCTCATTTAGTGATGGATTAAGCTTTTCTTTAGTTTAGAAATTACCTTTGCTTCGTCGTCGGTAATCGTTCCATCTTTATTCGGATCGAACACCCATTGGGATTTAATTTCTTCCATTGTAATTCTACATCAGATAAACAAACAATTAATTCATACAAAAATATCAGTAGGGATAGGCATTACTGACTACAGGATACCATATTAAAATGCTTAAGTGGTCGGCAAGTATTTCCTTTTCAGTTTTTACGATCCATACAGTAACACTGCGAGTCTTCAGACCTTGCTTGCACCACACACCAATGTAACATATTCAGAAACACGCGACTATCGCGTTGGCGAGTCCCCACTTCATAGATACCGGTACAGTGTAATAAAATAAACAAAGTTAATTAAATTTTTAGCATACATTCCATCTCCATCAGAATCAATTTCCACAAAGGCACTGAAAGCTTCTTGTCTAGTTTCGATTTCCTTCTGGGCATCCTCGGCTCTTTTCTGAGCTGCAATGAGATTCAATAATATTCAATAAGGAACCACTGTGTGAAAGTAAAGTGTAATCTGTACCCGACAAATTTAATTTTCTTTGACGTTGGGCCCACACAACACGATCGGGAAAGCGCTGCACAGCCCTTTCTGGTTTTCGTAGGTGCAACCAGCTCCTATAACTTGCCGTTCAGGCTCAGTAAGAAAAATTCGTCCAGTTGACTCGCGCAAAACTCCGTTTAAAATATCCTAACATACCTTCTTCTGCTTCTCTATAGACGCTCAGTGCGGCTTTTTCTTTCTCTTCTGCTTCAGTCTTGAGGGCTGGAGGAAAAAAAAGTAATTTTAAACCATTGTTTTCTTAAGTTCTGTTTAAAAACGTCTCAATTCTTTTCTTTCAAAATCTACCAACCTTCTTTCTCACTTCTTGCTTTTTCCACTTCAACTTTCTCATTCTCCAAATCAATCAACTTTTTCTAGAATAAAAAAGTACGAGTATCATTGCAAGTGTTAAACTGTTTTCTCAAATTGAATATGGTTTTACATTGTATGGTATTTAAAATTTCCCAAAAGCTCGATCGAAACATGAAACTTGCATACGAATATTTACATACCTGTCTTTCTTCTCTTAATTTCTTTCCCTCTGCGCTTAGCTTTTGTTTTAATTCCACGCCTTTGTTTACGATTTCAGCTAATCTTTCTGCCTCTTCTCTAGCTTTCTTACCTAGTTCCCTGCTCAGGCAAACAAAAAAAAAACCATTATGGTAAGGAATTTCAAATCAAGGAGCAAGGGCCAATATTTTTAAAACTAAACTGATATTCCAGATGAATGACAATGTCCCTGCACAGTAAATTTTGTATATCAAGTACATACTTTGTATGTGCTTGGAGGCTGTACAACGTACTCTGTGTACAGGCTCCTATAACACCGCGTGCCAGTTTTTAGATTACTTGACCGGCGTTGACCGTGTTAGATTTCCAGAATAATTCACTGTCAGCATGGTGCATTTTCAATATGAATCTTTTTGATGGGAATATGATTTTGTCAATGTCCTGAAATTTCAAAACTAGTGGCAGTTGTTCTGTTAGTTGCAGATTCACTTCACTTCAGTCACCACAAGCTACTGTACTGAAACACCAACCAGGAGGAATTTCGGGAGAAGGAATGTATCCTGTGTGCGCACAGTATTAGAATCAAATGTCAACATTTAAGGATTACATGATGGGAACTGGTCATGATACCCCATACCCTTCCAGCCCACCCTACCTATAAAAATGTTTACTTTTGGAAATTTGAATGTTTCAGGTGAAGAAAAGCCAGAAATCCTGTACATACACTACAGAATTGTATTGCAAGTTTATAGACCTTATCCATATCCGGGCATTTCACGGGTTGCTCGGGGAAACGGGGGTGAAAACAACAGGTAAACACCAATCAGCTGATTTCCTCACCTTGTTTTCACCTTTTTTATCTGCTCAGATCAGCTGCGAAACGGGGTTGTGACGTTTGCGTGGATAAGGTCTTATTCAGACTTAGAAGCACATCTCAAGTACACCCAAATATTCTTTGAGATGGGATCAGTGTTGTCAATATAGGTGGCAAGCGTATGCACTCTTTCCACAGAGTATCATACGAGAGATCAAATAAGCTAGTTTTGTGATTTTAGATACTAGGTGTCAGCCCTTTTATCGGTGAATTCCATGGCTATGGGGCCAAATATAGCATTCCCCCAAATTTATCTAGTTAAATCATTGACAAAAAAAATGACTCAGAGTGAGAAATAGTTGATAACGATTTAAAAACCACCAAGCCTATAATTAAGGATGAAACAAAAGCAGCCTTGAAGCCACTGAGCCATGACAGGGTCACAGGATATTGCAGCATCATATGCAATAATTGTGCATACCCAAGATGAATAAGCGATAAAGCCTGTGATCCCACAACTTGGTGTTTTACTCACACCAAGAGATCCACTACCGTATGCTTTCATTGTTTTGTTTTTAATTGGCTTTTTCTGTGATATTTCATGCTTGTTTAGCTACAGTCCTGACTAGGCTACTGTATAATAGCAAGTGCACATAACAATTTTCATCTGTTGCGAAACGTCTAAAAACATATCAGTGTGACAGACTTGCAAGAACATAATAATTTCCATGAGTTCTTTTAATTTTTTCTTCACTTGCTGTGTAATTCTCACGTTCATGTAAGTTACCTTATATTTTATGTAGGCTAGGCCTATAGCTTATTATGGAGTATGTACATGTCGTTGATTTAGTAAGTGAATAGCCTATAAAATGTGGGTGTAACTGGGTCTGGGTCTGGGTGACATTTTTTTTAACATGTCTTCAGGATTTATTATAGAATATTACAAATTATAAAATTTGGCCACCATAGAAACTAAAATGTGCATCCTTTACTTTACAGTATTTAGGCCTATTTTACTTTACTAACAATCAGAAACATGCTGATAAGGTCCGTTACAAAGTCGGACCTATAGGCTAATAAAAATATAAAGACTGGAAATATAATCAAAATTACAAGCTTCAAGTGAATCATGACCACGTTAAGAATAAAAAGTTAAAATCAAAGCCTGGATGTTTGTGAGTGGCCAATTTAGCAAGAAATTAATGAGGGATATTTGAGTGAAGCTAGGCCTATGTACTCGTTAACAATAGGCGACATTCCACGAGAAGTATTTTTTTTTTTACTGGATTGATCTATGATCAAGATCCCACCAAAGGACGATGTCCTCACTGACACTTTATTCACCCACTAGTTTGTTTTGGCATTTTTTGAGTCTGCTTTAAAAAGCAGTTTATTAAATAATTAAAACGAAACATCCATCAGAGTTTTTAGCATTTTAACTAGTTGACAACGTTCAACCTTGGCTTTGCACGTCTTAATTGAGTTAATTCTTAGGTGACTCGTAGAGCTTGTAGGCAGGGGTGTCCGCGGACCACTGTCCAGGCTTATTTGGTCCGTACTTCAACGAGTGAAAAAAGGTCACCAGTGTACCTGCAGACCTGTTTGGCAGCATCATATAATTATGCTTTTGTTTATTTATTTCCATAAAATATACTGGTTAGGTCATCGTCCAGTAACCATCAAAAATAAAAATAAAAACAAGTCAAGGTAAAAGGTGACACAGGACAGGGAGTTTGTGACCCTTTGAATTTGTTCTGCTGGGCCCATCCATGGGCCATTCAAGAAAAATTATGCTAGGATAAAATTCCAAAATTAATTCCAATTAACTTGTAATTTTTGCAGGTTGCTGTGGTACTTTGATCCATCGGTGCTGACCACAGTCTCTCTGATTGGGATCGTGATTTGTCTGGTTGATTTTCTGGTTCCCACTTTATCAGCCAGTGTCTTTGATGCAAACAAGTGGTAAGATCTATAGACATTTAATCCACTTTTGGAACGATTTTTTTATAACAAAAAAAAAATAACAAAAATCCAGTGCAAGAATAATGCATTCTTGCTGGTCTGTTGGAAAGTTGAAATGCGTTCTACACATGTAGGCTATAACTAGCCTATAACTCCGATTCCCTCTAATAAAATGTCTGTGTAAGCCAGGTTTTTATTTATTAAAGGACCATTGGCGGTAAAACATTCTTGAGTTTGCTAAAACGACAATAAATAAAATTACTTGCTTTATTGCATACATTATTTTTGGTTTACGAGGTTATTTTAATTCATTTTTGAAATCTGGGTACCGATTTTCGTCTTGACTTTACGTAAAGTTGGTGACGTCGCCCATTGAAAAAGCATTGCTATAAAGACAGACTTTACTGAAAGTCGTCTTTATGGCTGACGAAAATCGCGCCCCTGGACTATTCTCACCGAGATGTTCCTACAGCGGGCGCTCGCGTCGCTCATTGTTTGTAAACACAAGGAGTGGAAGTGAGGA
>JAQFYH010000250.1:0-14275 GCA_034694405.1 Scolopendrellopsis subnuda
GATGACGTCGCAGCGTTCGTAGGTTACGGTTATAAAGAGATGGTTCACACCACTTACTATTACGTCATACAAAATAACGGTTGAAAAAGAGCATTTTTTTTAACCTCAAATATCTCGCATATTAAACGATGTATTTTTATTTTAGAAGCATCATTATTATTTCCAGGACTTAAAATAACTCTTGCTATGCTTGAATATTTTGAGACATTTAATCTTTAACTTTGGGTCTTGGACATGCGGGAAATAGTTTCGTGTTGTATGAAGCAAAAGCAAACGTAGGGAACTATGATAATTAATTTGCTCATGAAACATTCTTTTTCTTGCATTTCTTTTTTGCCAGTTTTGTTTCATGTAGTTAAAAAATTAAATCGAGATCGCGTCGTTTGTCTTCGCTTCTCGACATGAAACTGAATCAGACCAGTTCCATCTATGGGAAGCGTTTTCGAATGGTTTGAATACGATCTTCTTTGATAAATGCATGGAAGAAAGTTCTCTCACCTTTTATCCTGTGCTCACCAGGTGGCGGAACCAATTTGACGGAGATGGAAGTGAAAGATGTCTCCAATATTTTAATGCTGGGGCTCACCGGTGGTGCTGAAAACAACAAATCAAGAACACGAAGTCAGGTGTGAATTGCGTTGACTTTCGTAGAATATATGAATAAGTAAACGCGACTGTCTGATTTACAGGGTAAAATAATATTGTACGCGGTTTTCCTGTGCGTGTGAGAGTGATATCTATGCGTACTTTACTACCCAATTATAATGGATAGAAATCAGCTGTGCATATGTTTTCGAGGACCTTGAATTCGAGTATTATTGAACTCGAGAGAGTTTATAATTTAATTTGGTTCTCGACTCACACCGATTTCGTAATCTAATTTGATAGGAGACGCCACTAACCCGATAATTTGCATAATTTTTTTCATCACGTCTCTCGACACGTATATTAGCATTTCTATTAATTAAGTACAACGTAAAACTCGTTGCGTTTGAGTAAAAAAAGAAATCTGTGGATTAGACCATTTTAAAAGAAAGAATTCAATTTCATCGACGGAGTTGCTCTCTGTATTGCAAGAATCATTTGTGGCTACCCTGTTTCTCGCGTATGTAACTCATTTTCCACAATCTCCTTCTTCCATAAATTGAACTTACACCGACTTCTTACACCTGAAAGTGAAACAATTTTCTTGGGAGCCCATTTCCTCGAAAAAAAAAAACTATTTTAAACGCAGTACATCGATCAATAAAAAAACATAAAATAAAAAAATAAAAAAAAGAAGTTACTTCATTTCGGGCTGTTATACTTGCACCTCACGTGTGGCACCTTTTCTATAACAAAATAACCCTAATTTGTGAAGCGATAAATATACGTGCACGCGCCGGAATTAGAGTCATGATTGGTTATTTAGGTGCCATTTGTATGCCGAGCGAGGTCCAACTCGCTCACACCGGTAAAAGACTAACTCAACTATATAGCTTTTTAAAACTTGGGAGAATTTCTACGAATTCCTGGAATATAAATGGAGAATTTGGAATCGTAAAAATTTATCACTTGACGGTTAAGTTGGATTTTCTAAGACGAAAGGAGAGAATAATTACTGTTTCTGGAGAATCTCATTTACGTACGAATGTCTCTGCCGAATGATCGACGTTTTTACTGCGGGCTGTCAATTTCGTAAAAAGGAAATGACTGCGTATAATTATTTTTTCCCGTCACGATAAACCGAATAAAGATTATTATTTTAATACAATATTTTTTTGTACACAGTAATTACCGCTTTGTATTAACATTTTTAATAGAAGGTCGTGTCCACTTTTTATATAGAAAACGTTAATCGTGCACAGCAACTGCGCATTTATTAGAATATATGGAAACTTGAGAAAATAAAAATCTTATACTTCTTCCGGTAATTGAGAGGAAGCAACTTTGTTTTCCAGAAATCTTGTTTCGTCCGAATCGAAAGTCTAACAATTATAAAACTTTCGAAGGAACTTGACTATACATTTTCTTTTATTTGTGACCGTAATGTTTTTGTAGATTGACATAAGATAAACAAATAAATAAATAACCGAATTGAGGACCTGTATAGTAATTTGATTCTGTAGACTAAATATCTGGGATTTTAAATATGGGACTGATCAGCATTCAAAATATCTGTTGGGAGGGGGTTAACTCCCTCCCCTCCGGTAAATCGTACCCAGCTAATCGGTGTGTAATGTTATCGACTGGGCTTCTTGGACGCCAATCCATTATTTCGAGCGCAATACTAACCCATGACGGTCAAGGAAACAATTATGGAGTCCCGACTGTAGATGTTCTCCACTTCGCACGTGTAGTTACCCGAATCCGCTCGGCTGAGGCTTCGAATAATGAGATGACCCTCGCCGTCCATCTGATACTTCTCAGATTCGCTCAGCACCAGCTGCCTGCAACAAATCACCGGCGCTCCTGTGTTATACAAAATGTTCTTAAATAGTGCATTACGTAAGAGAAAGTGAAATGTAACACGGGGTGCAGCTCGGCGAACTGATGATATTGGAGTTGATTTACCGTCACAGACGTTGCATCCAATTATACGATATGATACCGGGAGAGAGAAGAACGCGTCAGGTGAAAATCAGGTTTTCAGTATGGAAGATGCAGCACGCGCTCCATCAGATGAGAGAGACTGCGTGTGTAATTTTAATTCAACAGCCCAGAGTGAGAGTGTTGCAGCAACCGTGCGCCGCCGCCACCCCCGGCCTTAATTGAATTCTATTTTATATCATTTAAATCGAATCCTTTGCAGTTTGCGGGTGTTCTGCTTCATTAAAAAAGGGGTTATAATATAATAAGAAATATTCAAATTTTTTCACGTTACACCTCCGAAATCTCGATTACCAGGTACTAGGTAGGAATCGTAATCGTTGCGAACGATGCTAGAAAATATTTTCTAACTTTTAGCTTGCGGAATATTGAGGTTTCTTATACTTCGACACGGATATGACGTAATTTTGGTTAAACCTGGTCGACTTCTTTTTATCATTCATATAGGGTATAAATGTGAGCGAAGAGCCCATAAACCCTACCGCTCTCCCCTACAGTTTCACCTAGGGTATCAACCGGTATGAGTATAGGGTAGTTAATCAGTTAAAAATTGGATTATTTTTATCGTGGATAATTGGAGCCAAGCGCGATCATGTAATCCCGATCGTTGACTTTCAGATTTAGAGTGCTAACCATTCAGTCTCTTGGCTGCTGCTCCCATTTCGATTAAGCTAGTACATTCCCCAATTCATTTATGGCAACCCAGTCTTGGGAAAGGGTTCCCTGTCTTCCGAACTTTTTTTTATGCAAATGAAATAGGGCAACTGAAAAGAGTTTCTTTTATCGACCAGCAGTTACTTGCTATGCACAAAAGCTAAATCAATCTCAGCAGATCACCGCTGGCACGAAAATGTTTGTTTGTATAGAGAGAGAGGAGAAAAGATGTGATTTGGATAAGACTCGAAAGAGTTTTGCATGTTTATTAGATAGCTTTATCGTTGCCCTACGCTGCTATACTCATCTAATCGTAAACTTTTAAATGGATAGTTCGATGTAGTTCCACTCTCTCTATTTTTTTTAAAGTCGAAAAGAAGAGGATTTTAAAACCGCAAGACACATGTAAGCATATCATATCCACACGTGAATAAAGTTCGTAGATTTACAGTTATAAAGGGGCAGTTTTCTTCTTCGCCCCGACTTGTATTATTCTATGTTTAACATTATCGACTTTTTCCAGTCACTGTGTGTAAGAGAATGGAAATTGAGTTATAAGTCGAGAGGTTGCTGTCTTTTTTGGTGTTGTTGTTGTTGGAGTAGAGCCACCCCATTTATTTTACGGACTCGAGAGAGACGAGAGGGCCCAGGAAATACAATCAGCAAAAGTTTTCCATCGTATAAAGGAATGCAAGTGAGAATGTAAATGATGATTGATTATTTACCTAAACATCCATCGTCTGGATGGAGTTGGTAACCCCACCGCTCGGCACGACAAGATAGCGTCCTCCTTCCAAAGACGGATCTGATGCTCAGAGAAAGAAGCTATTCCAGCTATCACTAAAAAAAAAAGCAATAACAATGTTATCTCATTGTTCGTTTTGTTGCATCGTTATTTATCACTTTTTTTTTCGTAATACGGTTTCAGCGCCGGATTTAAGTTTCCACGGGCTCCCAAAAACCCACCCGCCAAATTGGATCGGGAAAAAGTATAGCGATCTGACCTTTGTTTTACGAGTCCGACAGAAACGACTGACGTTCGCCTAAGTAGCTGAGAGCCTTAATATCGCATGGCTGCATCTGCCTGCTCGGAGGTCCGACACTAATTTAAACGGAAGGGTTTTCCCACTGGTGAAATGCATAGCTCACCCAACCCGGTCGAGAGAATGCGTAACTCACCCGTCCGTGGGAGAATGCGTAACTCATAGTCACCAACTATGCTTTTCGTTAGTAAGCTTACAGATATAATCGTAGCTTACAGGTATAAATGTATAATCGTAGAAATACGGTATAAAGCATTATATCCTGTACCGTATTTCTACGAGTATTTAATTGAACGACGGCTTTCAGTGTTGATGAATCTCACTGAAGTCATTTATATGTTACAGTGGATCTCGTTACCCGACAGGAAACAAGAAAATAATTATCACCAGACTGACACCCTCATAAAAAGTTTATAGCTAATAAAAATAAAATCCTTCTCACCTTTGGCTTTAGGTGACTGGGTAACCATTCTGGTGCTCTCGCTTTCTCCGATTACCGTAGACGCAGTGACCCAAAAATCGTAGAACAGGCCTTCGTTCAAGCCTCGCGCCTCGTAAAAGAGGAACGGAGCCGAAGATAGGATGTGCCGACTCGTGTTCTGCAATTAATTAGTTGTATTTTATTGAGACAGACCCATGCAGTGTAGCGTGTTAGCGGTTCAAACCTGCGTTGGCACTCGTATTTCAAGGGCTTCAGCGAACTTTTCTTCCGACGTTACCTGTTTTCCGTTCTCGGTGTGTTTCATGTACAACGTGTACTTGATCATGTTTCCATTCGGCTTCTCAGGAGGTTTCCACGTGACCAATATGGCGTCCGACGACATGACTAAAGCTTTAATATCAGCCGGAGCACTTGGAACTGAAAATCAGTAAGCGAGTAATTAACTTAACTTACTTGAATACGTTACCATAGACTATATTCCAACGTTCGCGTACTTTTAGTTTTGTTATTGATTTTTGTGTTTTATATGTTGGCAATAAAATCCTAAAAAAAAAACGATGCAATTTACAATGGTGCCAGACTGTAGTGGCGAAAAATAATAAAAAAGTAAAACAAACGAAGTTTCCAATTAGAACAAGCAGTAACAAAATCCGATGAGCTCCGTATAGTTAGCGAATTATAACAATTGGCGTCTTTACTGAACGTCGTCATATAAGGGCGTTATTTTGCTTTGCGTTAGAACGCGCAAACATTTCAGTAAAATATTCATTGAGGAAAACTAGGAAGAATTCATTTTTTTGCAAGATTGATTATTAATAAGTTACTTGTACTCGGTAGGACGGTAGTCGGTACAAGTACAAAACAGTTAATTTTCTTCGCATTTTCTTCCTTTGCCGTTTGCGCATTATAGTAGAAAATTTTCAGGACAAAATAAAAGTTGTTTCCGTACCGTCTTCCAACGTGCGACAATATTGAACCTGACTCTTGATTCCATCTCCGACTGTAGTAAAAGCAAGGAGAACAACGCTGTAGTTTGTATATTTTTCGAGATTACTGATGTGTGCTCGAAGAGTGGATGTACTCATCACGTGACCCTTATCTTCATCTGCGAAAAAGAAGAACAACACAAGTAAATAACAAACATTATGATAATCGATAAATTTTCCCATAATGCTGGATTTGGCAAAACTAGTCCAAGTGTCATGATTTTTCCAATATCCTGCACAATCTTTCCTTCAAAATATATTGAAATACCGTTCACAATAGGATATCTTATCTGGGTTTTCGGGGGACTTTCCCCGCAACATTTTTCCGAGCTATTTAGGGAGGGGGATACCGTTTGATAGCCAGTCACTGGAATGCCCACCGAGCTTTCTATATTATACACAGCTGGGCGGTGATCGATACATGTCACCACTCACATAATACAGCAAATCTTTATTACGCTCAACCAGCAGTGGCGTATTCAGGAATTATGAAAATCGCTGGTGGGATTCGTGGGAAATCTCGCTACCATGCTGGATTGCGATTTTGGACATTTTGGTGACGACATTTGTAACTCATCGTGGTCAAACCACCAACCACGCACACATAGTGTGGGACCACTATGACGTCAAAACGTCGTCACTAAAATGTCCGAAATCGCAGCCCAGTGCTAATTCGCCACTGACCTGCTGCCACGTACTGTTTACAGGGTTGCCAATCTAGGAAACTTACACATGGCGCAAATATGTATTGATCTACCTTTCTGCTATCTATCCTAATAAACTTTCAAGCAGTGCCGGTTAGACCAATAGGCAACCAGGCTCGGGGGAAGGGGTGAACATGACTAGCGAAACATAACAGATTTTTTGGCGAGTTTGTTCATCTTAAAATTAAAGACGTGTTTCAAAATTTCGGCGTTATTTTGAGAGTAGCCTTTATCGCAACTTTGTCGTCAATATATTCTATACCCTATAGAGGCGGCAATACGCAATAGTTTGGGGATGATATTAAAATGGGTATAGATGGCGCCAGTGGAACATTATCAGCATCCCTACAGAACCGTCCAACTAAAGATTGCCCACTTTTTCGATAGCAGGTCTGATTCAAAAAGTCGGATTTTTTTTAGTTGGACTGTTAGATAACAGAGTGCTCCTTTTTTTTGTTTGAAGATGAATTTCGTACAATAATGCGGATTTTTATTGCGCAGATATAACAATGGCGGTTGCGGTTTCTTAAAAGGATAAACATTATGAGGCAATATCGCGCTCGTGCATGTCGAGTTGCCTTTTTTATTTTGCACAATTCAGCGTAATAATTACAATGAGTTGCAATTTTTTTTCATGCAACAATGGTATCGAGATATTATATTATAGAATTATGACTCGAAGCGCAAAACATTTATCAACTCGTGCAGAGTCACGCTCATACGGTAACGTCATTACCCCCTTTCTTGCTAATCCACCCCCTCCCTTTCGAGGATTTATGAATGTTTTTAAAAATGCGGTTTTTCTGTGACTTTTTTTTTTTGCCAAATCCAATTTTCGTTGAAAGCATGAGGGTATGGGAGAGGGCGCACTGTATCCCATGCTTGTCATCTTCACGTATTTCTGCATTGGTAGGTGGCGCAAGCAACAGGATGACGATAGGTGTTCCTTTTGGAGCATCGCCCTCCAGAATACGTGATGATAACATGCATGGGTTCCTCTAAGAGTTACGCCTTCCCCTCATGATATTAAATAATATTAAAAATATACCATTCCAATCCGCCACAGACTGATAAAAGATCTTGTATCCGCGAATGATTCCGTTAGATTCCATGGTGGAAGGAGGTTGCCACGTAATGAGCAGGCTCTGAGCGCTCAGGGCAACGCACTGAATGTCGTGCGGAGGCTCGCCGGGTGCTGAAACATATTTATCTCGTTAACTAAACACAAAGGTACAAAATTATCCGAATATTAAATCTCTCTGCGAACTCACTGTCTTCCAGAGTGGCCACGTGAACATCCGTGGAGCTCGGACCGCTACCAACGCGATTGTAGGCCTGGACTTTCACGGCGTACTTGCTGAACTTGCGAAGGTTGTGCAAATGGGTTTCGAGTAATTCCGAATTTCCCACCACCTCAGTTTTTTGGTAGTTGCCTTGTTCTCCTACCGAGTTGATCTCCTTGTAGGCCACGTAGTAGCCTAAGATCTCTCCATTCCAAGTGTCTTGAGGAGGTGCCTTTAAACCAGATTAAAAATACAGATTAGAAAACACGTCAGTCGGTTTGTTACTTACGTAAGTTATGCATATATTTGCTCTTATCTTGTTTCATGAACGCAAATCCGTACGTTCGGAATGCATTGTAAACAATGCATGCGTTTGAAAAAAAAAATCACGTAATGGAAACGTCGGGATTCGACCAATCAGGGTGGTAAAAACGCAACGTTTACGGAGGCTGTAAAAACCGACCTTCACTGTCATATTCTCTCTTCGGCGAACCAGTCAAAATCAAACGAGGAGTTCAAATTCTCCCCCCGCTACTTTCAGGGATTTAATAACGTGAATGAAGAATCACTTTGTCAAATGGAATAATTTTGAGTTGTTTTACATACAATAACGTGCGCGAATTCGTACCTTCCAATTAACTTTGAGCGACTGCGGTCCGGTTGCTTTAACTTCCACGGCCTGCGGTTCACCAGCTGGGGCTAAAAATCAATAAAAACTAATTTAATAATGACAAGGGGTCATGCAATTTTAACCTTTATGCAATCATTTAACTCGGTGAAAGTAAAAGTGAGCGAGCGAATATAATATTTCATCCTGTCAAGACATTAATGTCTTCTTTTAATCTTCACCTTCTTCCGACGTTCGGAGGGCGAGGGCGGCGCCGGGCGAACTGAGACCAACTTCGTTTCGGGCCAACACTCGCACCAAATAGTTTGTGGCTGGTACCAAGTTGGTGATGACGACGTCGGTTGCGGCGCTAGGAACTGTGATATTTTTGGCGTCGTTCTCCCAACCGTCTGTAAAGAAAGAAAAAAATTTTGTTAAAGAGAGTGGAGCGAGGGGAATAATTACTGCGTCCCTATGTAAAACGGATAATTATTTTGGTGCAAGCAAAGTAACTTCTGGGCAACCTTCAAAAATGAAGACCGTAAAACCCGTTTCGTAACTGACAGAAGGCCACTAATGACGTTTTTATGCTAATTCTTTGGAAATGTCACCCCTCCTCTGACGGCTGAAATTACACAGTACATCGGTTTCCTTAAGGTAGGATACACTACTTAAGGCACAAGGCACACTAGAACGAAATATTTTTAGGGAATAACTGTCTGATTCTTTTTAGTAATCAGTATTCGCAAACAAAGACCGAACGCGGACTGGATACTTAGCGCTCTTTTCGATTGTAGCACGGGAGATTTTATCCCCCCCCCCCTCGCAGGTCAATTAACCTCCGTGGTCGAAACCTCATCCGTAATTCGATTGGGGTTATTTATGGAGCGTGACGTGCAAACCAAAAGGGTCGCGGGTTTGAAAACGAGACAGACATTATGCACAGAAAAAAATCTTCTACCATCCAGAAAAGAAATGTTTTTAATTGATTTAACCTGTGTTGCATATATGCGCGTTGTTTTCTAGCTGCCTGTTTTTCTGGGGATCTAACACGGAGAGGTGATCGAAGCGAGAGAGAAGAATCCTTTACATGCGCTGCATGAGCAAAACGTCGCGCTGGATGCGTGCGGCATCAACTTCGTGATTCGTTTTGAACGTTATGATATGGCAGCAGAGAGTTTTATCCCATTTTTTTTTGTTCATGCTCGGAATGTCTCGTATTAAGGATGTAGGCTACAAGAAAATAGGCATGAAAGAGTATGTTTTCGAAAACAAACCAATACAATTCTCGTTTACGCCACGGTTCTCTTTTTGTATTTGCGGGGAAAAAGATATATTTGGACCAAATCGCTCACGCGTGAAGTGAAGCTTGTCTTCTCGCTGTAATAATAATAATAATAATAATAATAATAATAATACCGATATTATCAAACCCTCGATAATAATAATTTATATTGATATAAAAAAATATCGGCGTGAAAATGTTTAAACTCGGTCCTCCATCAACAATGGGGGATTTTTTTTTACTGATAAACTCAATTAATGCTGGTTTGCACCAACGGGAGTTAAGGTAACTGGATGTTAACAACGGGCGTTGAACCAATCCAGTTTACCGATGTCATTCAGCTTGATGGCGGATTGGATAAGCGTCCGTAGTTAATCTCCGGTTACCGTTGGTAAAATCAGCCTAAAACCCAGATTACTATATTGAAGGGTAGCAGGTTGCCAAGTGGCCACGCCTAATCTGTTTCTTCTTTAACAAGGGATATGGCTGCCTTGAAATAGCAAGCCAAGAAAATAAAACGAATGCAAATCGTGAGATGGATATCCTTGGTAAGTTATTCGGTGTGACAGTTCGCAAGATAACTTACTACTAACTTAAGATGCCAAAAATGAAGGGTTCAAAAAGGGACAAATTCATCTGTTTTAAAATCGTGGGGCAATGTAAGGAGCAGTATTATCGGTTGCAATGCATGTTTTCTAACTGCAAAACGGGATCACATTTAGTTGTTTTTATTGTAAAAGTCAGAGCAAATTGTAGCGGTTTACCCCTGATCATAATCGTGTTGGCAAACCATGCAAGCAACATTGTAATACGGAGAAAACTACAATCAGGGGAACAGTGTGATACGTTCTAACAATTCTAACCCAGCCATTTTGAAATATATGAATTTCAACGATTTCCCTGCGTTTATATTTTGTTCCAAATAGAAAGCGACTCCATTGTGCGGGTTTTCTTCCCGCCGAGAAGCGCTGAACGTGGGGGCGTCTAGGGTGGCGGAGGGCAATCGCCTTCCATTACCCTGCAGAGTATAGAAGCCGAGAGAGCCGAGGTTATTAAGGACCTCGAATCATTCGACCGGGCCTTAGGTTCATTAACTTGCTGATAAACATAAGACCAGAAAACCGTTTTCAGGATGCAGAAGATGACCAGATGGAGCCAAATATTCGATCTTTTATGCCAAAAAACATGACGGAAATGAAGCTGTAGCAGGACGCAGGAGACAGGACGGAAGTGGATTTTCGAATGTTGATACTACATATCCCGATTCTCGAATCGATATTAATGTATCGAATCGATAAACGCCGTAAACGATACGGTGTATATTGCAACTACACGCACGCCTGCATCCCCGCGGACGCTGCCCTATCCCGAATAGAATTCTCTTATTTGCGTCCGTCCACGCGTGGAAAGGGGAAGAAGGAATACGCAAAACTTCCACTTCCTAATGCGTAATATATTTTTCCCAGGAAATATTTCCTTAAGTAAAATGTAATAGCTTGCGGTGGTATTTGCGGTATTTTATATTTGATGTTGACAGCCAGAGCGGGTCACAAAGGTTTCCAATTTTGCGTGTTGCACGTATATATTAAAAACTGTACGGGCTAAGGAATTCTTATTCTGAAATTTTTCAAATAACTCTTTTACGTGACTTAAGACAACGATTTCGTCGTGCTGAAAACAACGATTTAATAATTTAATGCGACGCAATGGGCATCAGACGAATACTGAAGGTAGGTTTTCACCGCTTGCGTTTGACCAATCACATACCTGGGAACGACTAATCAGAGCGGTATAAAGCAACCAAACGCAAAGTTTATGAAGTGGTGAAAACCGATCTTTCGTACTCCAGTTTACGATATTTTTTTTTATCCAACACCCATATCGCCAAACTCGGCGCCCTATAGGTTCATTGAATCTGTTGAGAGGACGGTTTGAATTTCCAAGAAGGGGCAGCTCACTTTTCCAGGACAGTTAATGTGGGTTTTCACCGCATCCGTCGCGTTTTGGTTGAGTTTGACCAATCACATACTGGGAACGTCGGGGTTCGACCAATCAGAAAGTAAAAAGCAACCAAACGCAACATTTACGGAAGCGGTAAAAACCCACATACCCACATAAATGTATCGGAATGGAGTTGTTCGGGTCTTACCCAGCGATAACCACCAACTCAAAGCTGATCATCACTTTACACTAGCACCGCACGAATGCCACCTCTCAACGAAAATTTCCGAATAAAGAGCGATCCAAAAATGGATGATTCAGAGTCTCATAGTTTTACCTGTGGTTCTTTTGTACTGCACCAGGTACGATAACACGTTACTCTCTCCGTCAACCGACCACGACACTCGACCCGTTCGACTGTTGACTTCTTCCAGCACCAGTTTTGAAGGCGATTCCGGACTTTCTGAAACAAAAACGTCGAACTGCGATTAGATTTCTTTCTTTTCTCTCGATTTTTCCCCGTGTAAATCGCTTGTGCAGCTAGAATAAGATTGATTGGAACTGACTTTTCGCGAGGTAATCATAGTCGATCGGCATTGTTCGACATCGGCATTGCCGGACATTTATATTCAAACTGTTTTTTCATTGATTGCGACGAGACACCGATCGGTATTTATAGAGATGGCTGGCAATTAGAACGCCGAGATGCGAGAAAGGAAGAAAACTGATTATAATCTGTAACGCTGCAGCAGCTTTTGCTTCCTTGATTAATGCGAGGTATCTACTCTAACGGGGGTAGATTGAAAAATAAAGGGTTGCCGATTTTTTTTTCCTTCCTCGCTGAAAAAAAATATAATATATTTTTCGGTGACAGATATTGATTTTTCTTGAATATTTTTGTTGCTGCGCTAGCTATTTATTTCCATATTTGTGTAACATTCGAAAAAAAAAGAAAGAAGGAAGGTAAAGAAAGGGAAACCTGTAAAAGCAAAATGTCAACGACAGCAAAAGCAATGTTTCAAGTCCTAAAAAGGAAATTGTTGTGTCGATATTGGATGAGAAAACAAAAGGAAAAATTTGTCTCCTAGGAAATTTATACACGTCAGTGGGACTAAAACGTCTCCTTTTTGCTTCTAACTCCACTCGACACCCGAATGTTTTTATTTTTATTGTTAAGAAGGGTCGGAAGAAAGTTTTGGTGGGTTCAGAGGGGGGGACTGCGCCCCCCCCCCGTCACCTGTCTGTCACATTTATGTCGAGTGGAAACGGGGAATGTTTTGGCATTAGACTGCGCAGCAATGCGAGCGCGTGGATCAACTACACTCATGCATTATTCAGTATTTGTCTTGGAAATATTTTTTTAAAGTTCACGTGTCTTTTTCTCGTACATGTTGCGTATATATTTTTTTTTTGCTGAAGTGCATGAACGTTGTTTATGTATATAATGTTCAGCCGAAGCGCATGAAATTAATGAAGTTGGAAACTTTGTTTTCTAAAAAAAAAAAACTATTCATAGGTTTAGAGAAATCTCCGTGGGACCAGCTTTTGTCCCCCGAAATTCAAATTTTGTCGCGTTCGTTGTTAAGAGTAATATGAAATTTTATTGCATTGTATTGATAAAACTCTAAATTGGGCGTGATGGAACGTCTATCACGTTTGCTGAATGTTGTAGCCGAAAATCGCGAGCTCAAATTGGTCTCGGCGTTACACAAACAGTTAATTACATATTCCAGTAAAGAAGTGTACAAAATATTTACACATAATTGTCCCAATGACCGATACAAGAACAGATCATTTCTAGCTTCCATTTCCAAAGATCACAAAGTTACTGTTATGTCCATTTTTACAAAATTTACAAATTGCAGAAAATGCGCTTGACCAATACCTTTAACGATGACGTACGTGATGGCCTCAGTTTTCCCATAGGCGTTAGTTGCATGGCAGACGTAGGGCCCGGCATCGACCCTACGAGTCTGACGGATCACAAATTCTGAAATTGTAGATTCGCCATCGTTCGACTCCCACGTCTTTATGCTGCAAAAAAATGTAAATTTTTACGATTATAATATTTTCCCAAATGTGTAACGTAACGCATCGATGCAATGGCATCATGTGACAGTTTATATATTATTTTTAAAATTGCTATTACTTAATTAAGCCGCAAGCACGCCCCCTTGCGTCGAATTTTTTGTTTTAATCAATGCCTTGAACTACGACTGAAAAATATTTCCTTTGTGTAACATGCAGCAATCAGTAATAAGTTCCATAATTATGCTGCAGTTCTAAGTAAAATTTTATAATGCCAAGAATATCTTTTCTTGATAATGATTATTTTCTACAATCATTCATTTGCTATATGATAATGCGACATAGATCTAGATCTGCGGCAACGAAGCATATTTGATTCCAGACTAATGACTTTCTTGAAATCCAATTAAGTTACTTGATGAGAGGTTTAATAAATATAGTCTGGTTAGATTTATATTACGAGAGATTAACTCCTTACATCGAAGGAGAGTTTTAAATCTGCCGATGGGTCTGGGTCTGGTAAGCCGATAATCTGGTTGTTTACTGCGATTTAAGAAATGGTTACAATAAAGAACTGAAAGAAACGACTGAAAGAAAAAGGAAAAAAGGTTTTAGCTCCCACGCTGTTTTTCTTTTCATCTTTTTTTCTCCAAGGACAGGGGCGTCATAAGTTATCAGCTTTTGCTGGGGGGGGGGGGGGGGGGGGGGGGGGG
>JAQFYH010000251.1:0-14272 GCA_034694405.1 Scolopendrellopsis subnuda
TTTTCCAATGGAAATTCTCCCCTAATGGCTAATTCGTTTTTTTTTTTTTTTTTTTTTTTTGGCCGGGCTGCTCCACTCGAGAAGTTTATTATAATGAAAGTGAATGGGATTCCCTTCATCTCATATTGAGAACAAATTAGGACGTCCAGAATTTTCTCTTTCTTCTTTGGCTTCCAAAATATATATTAGATCTCGGGGCGATATTGATTTTCCTCTACTTCCATACAATTTCGTATATTAAAGGTTGATTCAATCTTAACTCTAAAAAAAAATCTTGAATCACGTTTGTTGTTAAAAATACCTCAATAAATGAAATAAAGTAAGTTTTTTTTAAAACTTTTATAAACAAAACAAAAATACACATGAAAAGAATATAGAAAACACAGAATTCCTACATGTGCGGAGTAGAATGGAGATGTGGAGTTCTTCGCAAAAAAAAAAGCAAGCAACACTGGCAAAGTATCAAACGTCTTTCAAACAAAAACTATTGCAGTGTGAGTGTGAGTATTTTAGCAATGTGGTATGTGATACGTTATTACAGTAGAAAAAAAAATTAATGCAACTTTTCATTTCACGAAAACTATTGTCAGCACGTCATCACCGTTCGGAAGTTTATAGGCTCAATAAGAAAACTGTTAGAGTGTAATACTGCATACAGTAGCAAGTACTGTACGGAGTACCTGGAAAATTAATAAAACGGTCAACGTACCATATTTATTCCCAAATGCCAAAATTACCTACAAAGTAGTGACTAAATTCCCTTATACAGAAGTATATTATTCTTTGCTTACCATTAACAAATCGTTATTAAATCGTACCGTAATTTTAAAACTTACTCATTAAACCAAGATAATTAATCATTTTAAATAAAAATATTTGAAATCGAGTAACTTGACAATTAATTTCTCTTAATGAAATTGTAAATTAAAAATTTATTATACCCTATATATCCTGCTGATGTTTTTTTTTTTTTTTTGTTTTAAAAAAGGATTTAAGTGGAATTTACAAGGCTGACAAGAATTATCGTCAAAGTTTTTGCATAAAACTAATGTAGCGGAGAATAATGCTTGGATATTGAGAAGGAAGAAAAAAAAACCTTTTATAGATGCATTACGGAAAGAACATCCACTATTTAAATGACAAAGTCCGTTCGCGTTGCAGAAGCAGCCCCGACATATAAGAGACGCCTCGCCGTTGGTTTATGAGTGGGTTTTATTTCTCCGGTTTCTTCCGTTTTTACGATGTCGTACGAAAGAAAATCCTAATGGAAGAGAAATTGGAAAGAAAAAACATATAAAGGATAATAATGCCTCCTTTGCTGCCGCTGCTGTACGAATCATGGATTCTTATATACGAATTCCGTCGATATTTAAAAGATGAATATTTATAATTTTTTTTTCAAGATTAAATCAACAAATTTATCTGCATAATATGCCTAATAAGCATTAGTTTTTCAAGCAATGTACAACCTTCGTTATATTTGATCATACTGCATTTTTTCAGCTTTGTTCGGGTTTTTGCTATTTATTTCGGGTCAGTGGGATTGGCAAAGTTTACAAAAATTTTCCCGTGTTCCCGTATCGTGGGTAACCCAGATCTCTCCCTAACAAGTATGTGGTAACCCCAACCTCTGCGAGGATTGCTCACTTCTAGATGTTTGAACATTATTTTGACGTGCTTATTCAAAATATTATTCTGTTATTGCAAAGAAAGAAAATTTATCAATTCTTCATGTATGGTGGCATTAGCTGTAAAACAGCTGTAGAAACCATGTACGGTAAGCTTGAGAATAATCAAGCTCCTTGGAATAACCTTCCCAAATGCGAAAAAGCTTGGGGAACAACAACCGATTAAACAAAGGAGTTATAAGCTATTAAACGAAAAAATAATGTTGAAAGTGTTGAAAATAATTTTATGCTCTGTAAATAGAAAGAAAACATAATAGCAATCTGAATTCAATAATATTAACAGGGAGGGATGGGAAAAGGGGAATAGGGATCGCTTGGGTTTGGATTTAACCCATTTATAACAGGTGTTTTGAGGTTCTTCGTCAGATTTTATTGTATTTTCGATTGACACCACAGTAATCTGCTATGAATTTCTTTCTACTCTGATTGCACAAGCTCAGAGAAAATTTATCCTGCTGGTTACTGGTTGGTTAGGCAGTTCGGATTCACACACCCACACAGTACACACACTCGAAACAATGCAAGTTCCTCTAACGTAAATAAAGGAAATTTGCGAAACTCATGCCCAACTTACTACGGATACAGCATCACGTCTGGTTTAAAATGCGCCGTTTTCGACTTTTAAACTTATCGTACTTTAACAGACATCGGGTTTTGTTCTTCGGCGTCTTTTGTTCGTATTTGACGTCCTGGATAAATATTCTTTGCGAGAGAACATTTCTCAATCAGGAACATTGCGTGAGTGTTTTGAATTGCTGAATGGGGTGGCGCGCCGGTGGACGTTTCTGGAATGGGTTTGAAGGGGGGTTTTCGTAGTTGGGTCATCAATCATACGTCTGCTTATCTATAGAAGCACGACAATGTCGACTCCTACCTGTTCCATTGTTTTATGATCTATTCAAGGGTTCTGGCTTCATATATATAAAGCTATTTCTGCTGTAAAAAGGTTATATAGAAAACATAAAACACAGTTCCGAACGTCAGCTGCTGTAGGCCTATTAAAGAGCTAGTCCTCGCTTTTTAACTACCCGACCCGTAACGATTATAAAGCGAGAGAGAGAAGGGAGGGTTCCGCTCGAAGGTGGAATTAAAATCTTTAGATTTAACGATAGCGTTCACCTGAGAAGGACTATAAATCATAAAGATAAGTAAAATAGGTTTATGTGAAAAGAAAACGACTCCTTCGTAATATTCTATTGATCAAAGACGTAACTGAATAAGGGGGAATTCGTTACAGTGAAATATTCTTGATTCAAAACCACGTTTTCAGCTAACTGTTATTGCGTGCACCGAATCAAAAAAAATGTCGTTCTATCGCAATTTTTAATATACCTTACTCCGTATCTTGTAAATAATCCTTGTTATTTCAAATTCTCCATCCGGATTGCGGAAAAGATTCTCTGTTCCGGTGAAAGATTTTTAAGATTTAGTAAATTCGAGAGATGAAGAAAGTTCATGTACTGCCATTTAATATGAAATCGAGTCAGCTTGTGGAGATCTCTGTACACCGGCATCTCGGGGAAGGTGGGGGAGAGAAGGAAGATGACAGTATAGTGTCCCTATCTACTTCAGTTAAGACACTCGTTGTCCCCAAGGTATTCTGGTATATAGAGAATAGAGATCGTTAGCTACAGCAAGAGCGCAACGTAATTCCCAGATGGGGACTCTCTTTTTTCTCTGTAAACAAACGAAACAATATAATTCTAGCATTTTGTGTATTTGCTTTCTCTTATAGTCTCGCACATCTACTCCGTACACATTATAGACTTTAATATCAAGCCTTTACTTTTAATTATTGTCCCTATTTTTGAAATTTTTATCCTCGTTAAAGCAAATAAGCGACTTGGGTACTTGTTCATTATAATTTTTCTGTTTTATTACTTTTTCTTGAATTTGAGTAACAGAATTTGAGTCCTAACTCAAGGGTCTGGGATGTGGCCATTATTTTAACTGACGTTAAATGTCCGAACATTTTAATTGGTTGCACACGTGAATAAATCATTCATATTCGTTTACGGTTATTTTGAAAAGAAAAGAAAATAGAACAAAGTAATTTCTTTGATTTCATATTTTAAATTTTATTTCATAACACAAAATAATAAAATGACAATATAAAACGAAAAACCTTTATGATAGACCTTCTAACGGAGTTGAGGAGCATTTCGTAAAAAAATAAAAGTACGGGTAGGTGAAACAGTGCGGAAAACTTGACAAACAAATTGCGCCACAACATTTTCTACAGTCAACTCTCGTATTAATGTTTAAAACCCTGTTTTTTTTCTGTTTCAGAACGATCGAGGGTTCATCCGGTCCATCAGCAAGAGCGATTACCAAACCTACAAACCGTTGAAAACCGCACCTACACTCCTCTCAGTGGTTCAGAAGGTGAAATACTGCCTGACCATCACCAACCCTATCCTCCGGTCTCCTCCTTAGTTCGACCGTCGCATCATCATCACGTCGATCACGGTACCAGGGGGAGACTCCAACTTCAGTTGCGTCGTGGTCCTTCCACTTCGTCCTCGGAAAATAATTCCGATGTCCCTTATCCCGATCCCGATCCCGTTGTTCGACAAACTTCATTGGTGAATAGGAACGGTAAGTCTCTCCTTTCTTTATTTCTCCTTTTTCGTATTTTCTTTTTCTCTTGAAGCAGCGAGGGATATTTTGGTAGAAGATTGGGATTGGGTTATCGGATGCTAATTTCATGATTATTTTCTTACTCCAAAAATGATAATTTAATGCTTCTTCTGTGGGCGACGAAACGTGCACAAGTAATATTCCATACTGTGAATTTTACGATCTCGTGATGCGTAATGGAAGTTAGTAAGTTATGTATAAAAGGTAAATCATCATGATTTACAGCTGTTTACTTCTTCTCAATGCGCAATAATGGGCGTTGGAAATGGTATTTCTGCGTAGAAGAGAAAGTTCTGGGCTCTTTGAAATGTTTTAGGTATTATATTTTAATGGGAGAAAGGTTAAAAAATAGTAAAAGAACCATTAGGCTTTCCGAATTAATTATATTTCTCCAAGATCATACCACCTAACCCATTTAATTATATGTTCCTGGATCTTACTGATACTGTATTTCTTGTTTAACAATAAAAAACAATAATAATTTCTCCTACACAAACCTATTTTTAAAACACAGATGTATATCATTGAACACAATTATCTTTTCTTTCTTTTTGTAACTAGTTAAAGAACGACGAATTTTTGAATAAAAACAGAATAATTTTTTGTTTTCTTGAACAATATATCTTCGCTTTACGTGGATTAAATGAAGAAAAAAAAGAAAGAAAATGTAAAACCACGTTTATAAATCAAGGAAATTAAAACCAAAAGCTCAAACGTCGTCTCTACTCCCCCCCCCCCCCTCCTCCCCAGCTCGGTATTTATATGATATTTTTCTCTGAGATATTCGCACGGTTTAAATGGCTTACGTTGCACTTAAATCTCCAGCTTATTAACTGCCATTTTTGTATCGCAGCCATTAATTTAAAGCCGCTGTGATAAATGGTTGAATTGTGTCTCGGTTTTTAATTTCTTTTTTCTCTTATTACAATGAAAAGAAGCAAAAGTTGAATATTTCATCCTGTTTTGCTCTATTTTATTCTGTTTATACCTGGTGATATTATTTCAATCACAGACAGTACGATATAATATAAAGCTTCTGAGATTCCTAATTAATTATTATTTTCATATATATATGAAAAATTGAAAACCAACGAAAATAATCAATTGAGTTTCTTCGAAGTAAATTAAAGATAGTTTGAGTGTTAAAAAGGGTAACCGTTATTTCTCACTAACTATATAATTAGATTTTCAAGCAGGAAACTCACGAAAACTTTAAATGAAACTGTTTAGCCAACCATTATGAAACGTAAATATTATAAATTAAAATACATTTCCTCATTTTTAACCCTGAAAAAATACCGGTACTCGACTAGCAGTGTTATACTCGATGTGTTAAACTTTTGGTAGGCAAGTGCTTTGTGTTCAACCTTTGGTAGCAAAAATTATCATAATTATTAGTTTAAAGTTAAACTTAACACCTTGAAATCTGGTATATTCGGTCGGTTCGTAATATTACTTTTTTTAAAAATTTGTTCTACCCGCCGTTTCGCTCGAAGGCATGACGGCTTTTAATTAGCTTCAATTTGGGGCGTTTACTAGTTTTAACGACCATTTCGGGTCCCCAATCACTACGGGCTCTGGGAACTGAGACCTAAACAAACACAAACATCTATGCCTTACCCGGGATTCGAACCCAGGGCCCCTGTGGTCTCGTGGTTGGTAACCGGGCATCTAACAGTAACAGGTTGAGCAACCGGGCCGGCTCGGTTCGTAATTACTTATATACAGTATAGCACCGGCTTCGATTAAAAATAACCGAACATTGGTTTGTTTGCCGATAATCGGCACGAATGAGATTTATGGCGACTCAACACAACTATAAAATGCCATAAACATCCCCTTGGCATTTCGTAAATAATATCGCGATGACGACATCAGAGGGATATTGTCCAAGAAATATTTTCAATATCTGTCCGTCCTGCTGAACGAACGTACGTTGCTGACCTGATTTGAATATTATGTAAATGTGAATCGCCCAATAGATTTCATCCGTTATGAAATGCATGTTGGAATTTCCTCTGCGGAAAATTGATCATTGGATTATAATGTAGGTTGACAGGTTGCCTTGGATGTCAAATATTCGATAAAGTTTGTTCGATGGGTTTTGGAGGGCTTCCCTTCTTATTGGTCTCCTATTTATTATTCTTATTTATAGCTCGTGTGTAAGAATTTTTCAAAGTATAACAACCAAGCAGGTACATTCTCGTAATTGTTAAACACGTCACTCAGCAAATCCTAAAATTGGAAATAGTTTTCTAGCGTCAAAAGCAAGAGAACTAAGAATATCCTGCTCGTAGACTATGTGGCTACGCATTCAGCAATATACATGAATTTTTTCATATGAGTTTTTGCCACCAAATTACACTGAATATTTGTCCAGAAAATTTCAGCGTTGTACACTACCGGACTGTAGATACTAATAACTCGTACCTTTTGAGCAACTGTTAGAAAGAACGTGTTGCACCTGCATTGCGACTTTCTTGTTAATTTGGGAGGTTGTACGAGTAAAAGATCTATTATAAGTAGAGTATGGATACACCTTGTTAAAAAAAACGCGTTTTATTTCACGCGTGGAAAGCGATCCCATTACAAAGTTTCTCGCGTATAAACCCGTAGGTAAAGTATTGTTTCCATTATCTTGTCATCACAAATCAGCTGTAGAAAATGTACTAACTGTTACTGTTTTGAAAACACCATCATTTACAGGTTAAAATGGGGAGATTCGGTTCGTTAAATATGAAATCGTTAAAGTATAAAGCCGATATGGAACCACTAAATTCGTTCATACGTAATTACATGTTCGTGGACATTTGAGGCGGTTTAAAAGCGGCGAATTAATTACATATTCCCTGTTTATGGACGATCGCTCACACTCGTCCCTTTATCGGGTGAATTGACTCGAATTTTCTGGAATTCCGTCTCTTTCATTGCGAAAATTTACGTTGTAAATGATCAATTAGAATTAATTTTTTTAAAAGGTTTTTTTTGTGTGTTTGTACGTCATTCTGCGCTCGAATCACTTTTTCAAACGATATATAAAGAAAAACCAATTTGTTGCTTTATGAGGAAAATAGATTTTGTTTTTGAGAAGAGCATTTATCAAACAGTTGCGGAATGATATTAAATGGGTGACACACAGGGTGGATCTCGATTTGATGGAGATACTGCTGCAAGACTTTATTCGCAATAAAAGAAACTTACGACTATCAATCGATAAAAAAAGAGTATCGAAATAAAAAACTATCTACACAGTTTAAAACGTCTTAAATCGTTTTTTATTGTGGCCTCAGTGACTTTCTTTTTCCCCTTTCACGTCCAAACGGGTGGACCAAATTCCAGTTCATTTCTGCAATAATTTAGTTCGAGTTCATTTCTGTGTCAATTTGTCCCGCATCCAACCGTAAATGGTTCTCTAAAAAATGATAAACCGCCATCTGCACTGAATAAAAACATTTTATATAATATTGCGTAAAACATTTTTCATCACATACGACTCGAGTGTAATATTCAGTTTTGCACCTCGTACCTTTTGGGATATCGGAGCATCGGCATTATACAACGTAGGTGTAAGTTTGTGCGAATGACTGATGAAATATTATACAGGTCAAGAAATTCCAGGTTGACCGAACCGATTAAATAATTTGCACGAAACGTACAAGAAATTCTTTCCTCTCCTTCAAGTCCAGACTAAATTCTGTAGGTTAGCGGCCAGCAAACTCCAATCGTTTCGATCGTCACATTTCCCACACGATTTCCCCCGTGCTGTCCAAAGCTTTTGACGTCATCCATCTTCTAGTAGTAAAAATTAATTAGTCAGTTGCTACATTAAAAATGTAGCACTGTATCTAAAAGTTAGTTCTAATAAAGATTCTTCTTATTGTTTTCAAACACCAATCCAACACTTTAAAACCGCGTTTCATCCATCCCCCTGCAGTTGACTCACCCTGTATTTTATACAGAAGCGCCATCAAAGAAGTTCTATATCTATATCTTAAGTTTCGTATCCAGTAAATCCAAGTGATCATTGTCTCCTGCCACTTTGGTCCTGTTTTCCAATTTCTCTTTTGACTTTTCGATTTATTACCCGCTCCTCTCTCTCCCTCTCTCGACCCGAAACGAAACGTCATTGCCGTGCCATAAAGTGGCCAAACATATTGATGATGCATCAGCAGAAGGGAAGAACGAGAATAAATTGCTGATTTTTGTCTCGTAACTGAAAAAAAGAAAGAAAACTATTTAAAATTTGTGCTGAGATGGCAAAGGGTATATTCTTATTATTAGTATAGTAGCTAAGAATTCGGAAAATTATAATTGAATATAAGAGAAGAAACATGCGAATAGAACAGATATAAAAACAAAGTTTAGATTTCTAAATAAAATTCGGGGAAGAGCGAAGTTCTTTTCACAACGGATAGTTTAAATTAGATGGTTCTTTGAGGCAGTAACTGAATGTTCCATTTGTACACATACGTATAGGTACATACGTATAGGTATATAATTCGTTGGTTTTTTGAGACTTCGTTATCAATAGATTTGAAACTGTATCGTTCCAAAATATTTTTAATCACCGGCAAACTATAGTCCTATCATTATTTGGAAACGAATAACCAGCATATGCATTTTTTTAAAATATGCAACCGGGTTATGAAATTCAGAACAAATAATATTGCACACGGTAAAATTGCTGGTATTGCTTTTTATGCAGTTTTTAAAGAAATTTCAATAAGGTATCGCAATACCAGATTCATTCAGATGCTGGATTTAATACTTTACTCGAAAGTGATTTAATTCTTCTTGCTCAACGCATGCTTTGACTGGTTTCCTTTCTCCTTTTCTTAAATTCTATTTTTTTATAATTAAATCTTATTTTAAAGTTCTTTTTTAAATAAACTTGATAAATGTTTTTACGTTCTTTTAAAAGTCACAAATTTTGAAATCAGAATTCTGAAGAAAACACTGATTTTTTTTTTACCTGTCTTACAGAGTTCACAGAATCCCCACCGGAACCTGCACCTCCCGAGGTTCCTCCGCGGGGTATATCTCTGCACCCCGTGGACCTGACAGAGCTCCGAACCCCACGCGCAGGGTTCTTGGAGAGTGAATGTGAATCTGAACCGTCCTATCGACCCACGCCTTCTGCCAATACGTGCATCTTCCTCTCCCAAGGTGAGTTCCAATCACCACCTTCATTCCCCCTTTCATACTTCCTCCCAACATCACAGTCCCACGCCATCACTTCCCATCTCATGACCGCTTCAGCTAATTTCATTTTGTAACCACGTGTGAACGAAAACATTATATTTTATTAGTGTCTCTCAAAATGCGTTAAACCCTAAGGAAGCAACCACGATAACTGACCAGAGTTTCGAACCTCGGGTTCTAACCATCTATCTGTTCTGTACTTCTGTACTTCTATAGAAGTACAGAACATGTAGTTTGTGATGTAATTTTTATTAAAAAAAATAGCCACAACGGAAACTGTAGGAAAAAAGGTGTTAATATTGTATGAGCAGAATTAAGTACGATTGGGGTGATCGAAGTAATTAACGAATTAGTTCACATTATTCAAACTGTTTATCGTTTCTATTCTGAAGTTGAAAATGTAGATTTTTAATTATGTACCTAGTGCACCTTACTTTTTTCACTTTCCACACAATTATTATTATATTATATCTCGTAATAATTTCTTCTTATATTTTCATTCTCCATTATATGGCTCGTTCGTTCGCACATTGCGCTGTTTCATGTGATTCATAAAGAACATTCCCAATGATTCATCCGAGAATAAATTGATTACGGGTTATACGGATTTCCAGAGTACAGAGTAGTAGGCTTTTTCGTTTTCCCACCAAGTGGTACCGCGTCGTTTCAAATGCTTCGTTGTGAGAAGAGTGAGTGAGATAACAAGCGCGCCTCTGTTGACGGAAAGTTAAGAGAACCCTGTGACTCTGGTTCGCATAATAACACAGCCGAAAATATGGAGTTCCCATATTCCTGGATATTCCCTTATACTACTAACAGAATGCAGAATTTTGGAGATTTAGAACTACTTCAGTATATTGAATTCGAAAAAAATACGACGGATTAATCAAACACCCGTATGGCCGATCATTGTGTGGCATTTCTAAATGTTTCTCGCCCAGGATTCTGTACAACGAATACATTTTATTAGTGAATGAACCCTGGAAAGGGCAGCCCTTCTTGTTGACAGAACGAAGACGCTTTCTAAAAAAAGAAGTAAAAAATAATTATGATGAAGTTGGTGGCTGATGAAAAAAAATATTTGTTTACTCATCTCTCCGTCTCTTTACATCGCCACGAATAAACAAATTGACAGGATTTTAGAAGTTAATTAAATACACGTTTCTGCGTTTTGATTTTTTTTTTAATATAAACGAAGTCGTGTTATTACTGTTTTGACTTTGCGTTTCTTCTTCCCTGACACATCCAGATGCGGTTTTTCTCTCGAAAGTATTAACGTTAACTGTCAAAGCAATCCCCCTTCCGTTTTATCGTCGAAGGAATTTTCGAGATTATTTTTCTCATCAACTTCTGATTAAGAAAAGAATGTTTTAGTGCTTCAATTGGTTTCCAGCATTTTTACAAAATCTTTTTTTAATGGATCGAGAAAAGCTTTTATTGAAGGAAAAAATGTTTGAGAACGATTTTTTTATTCTTTCAACGTGACAACCTGAACTGATATTTTTTAACTGACGTACGGATGCTAAAGGTTTACTTTCTTGAACTTGTTTAAAATCGTGAAAATGTATTTAAGAATCAGTAAATGGGTCCTAACTTATTAGATTCGGTACTTTTAGTTCATCGCAAAGTAAATGATTTCCAAGATGTTGCTGGACAAAACTTGAATCTCGGGTTTGTTCGGTCAACGTTGGGTTAATTCCTTATTGCTTTTCAAGTAATCTAATCTTTTAGCAGCGATTGTCTTATTAATTTATTTAAAATTTTTATTACAGAACTATTAGCGCTTCCAAATTCTCAGCGAAATATCTATCAGCAACCAAACCAAGATGGCGTCGTTCCCACGACGGCCGAATCTCCAGCCACAAACGCGACGACCATCTCCAGTAGCAACAACAACATCAAAGAGGTGAAGCCACCGCAACAGACTGTAGAAAAGTAAGCATTTTTACACCAATTTTACTGTCTCGTAAGCAACTAACGGAAGCGTGTTGTAGCAGTTGCATAAACCGAGGGGGCGCTCATCATCATAAACATTTTATGTTCCTGCCAAACTCACGAGTCGCTAATACAATATTTAATACCGACGTAATATTATACTCGGCTTGTTTCTTGGAATGGCGTCGCCCCATATATTGCAGCTTTCTAAGTGTATGAAACTTTTATTAACTTTCGCGCTAAAAGTCGCGGCGTTTCGAATTTTCTAGTGCCGTCTGTTACTTGCCGTTCACACACGACATTTCGATTGACAAAAGAGGATTTCGTTGAAACGAAACACTCTAATGTTGGATTGCACAAAAGAAATTTACCCGACGGCGTTGAACCAATCCGTGAATGAACTGAACGCGGCAGCATGGAACCGTCGGTTGGTTAACCTAACAGTTAGGTTATACCAACAGTCGATATATAAATTCTGTATTGGAACCAATGTTAAATTTTGAATACAACGACGGTCCAAGTTAGTAATTTTCTATATGATGATGCGCGGTGGCGCTGCTTGTCAAGGAGATCTGTTAATTTTTTCTCTCTGCATGGCTTATCTCTGCTACAATCATAGATTAAACATACCGATGTTTGTCTATGGCTCATTGCACGGCTCTGTTTGTCACGTAGCGGGAGTTTCCCTAACTACGAATCTCGATCGACGAGCGATCTCGTGTTGCTGACTCTTGTGTATACAGTATATCGACTGTTGGTTATACCAAAGTTACTTTGGTGCTATCCCACTTGAATAACGTTAGAAGTCCGTAAAAATAGTATGTTACTTAAAAAATTGTAAAAACCTTAAAACAGCAGAACAGATCCAAAATCTCTAATCCACTTGATAGCTGGACAAGCCGACCCTGTATCCATTTTTAATAACCTCAATAAAATTGACTTTATTAAAAACATGTTTGATTTCACTCGTATAAAAAAACAAATTAATTTCTCGCTATAATTTATCTATAATTTAATCATTAATATGAAATATTTCGTCTTTTTTTATGCCACCTTTTTTTTACGACTTATTTATTGCCAACTCCCTCTCTTAATTAGCATTTTGTATTTTCTTCCATATTCGACGTCGTATAAGAAATCAAATAAAAAAAATACTTTAAAGCTCATTACAATTTCCTGGTTACGCAACTGCGTCTCATAATTCATGACTCTCCAGAATCCCCGAGGGAGGGATCAAGATTCCACATCTTACGAGATACCCCATGGTTGATAAACCCCGGAGGCGACCCCGAGTAATGAAGTTATGCTTTCGTAATTTCCCGAATAAACCGTTTTTACGATGGTAATATTGGTCCTGTATAACATTTTTATAAACCTATTTAAATGGAAAATAATGCCTCGGCTAACGAATAATAAAATTACGGGACATACGAAACCAAAATTCAATTATGATGAATTATTATATCGACAGAAAAGTTAAGACATTTTTTTGGAATAAAAACGGCAAATGCCGCGTAATATTTTGCGCGAATCTGTCTTCGTATGAAGTTTTATTGTTATGGAACGTAGTAAAATCCGAATCGTATATTTTTATTTTGCTGGAAATTGATATATGAATGCCAGAATGACCGCCCCCCTTTCGTAGTTTGGGATGGATAAACTAGAACTTGTTTTACTCTATAATATCTGGTGTGTTCAAATATGTTTTTCGTTTGTATGAAGCAACATAGTTTCTTCTTTTTTTCAAGAAGTTGAAATACTAAAATATGTAATTTAAATACCCCGTAATAACAAGTAAGAATCTGGAAGTTTTGAAAATATCTTTTTTTTGTTTCTACGGAGTAGAAAACGTTCTCTTCTGAACATATAGAGTTATCAAATATTAACTAGGCTATTGGATCGGATGACACATTCATAGGTTTCTGGCCTTAAAATTTTTAGCACCTCATTCTGCAGATTTTGTAGTTATTCATTTCATATTTTTACGAACAAAAATATGAGTCATTTCTTCTGAATTTGTCGAAACTTTAACGTCTGCCTTCTCTGCCGTATCATATCGTTTTAATGTTTTTTTTTTCTTCTTCTTCTTCCATAGACAGATGGCATCGTATAAAAGAATGGGAGAATAACCCCGGTTTTATGTCTTAAGTGGGATTGAGGAAATTTGGGAGAAGAAAGTGAGACAAATGGGAAAGGGATGTTGGAACATTCCGTTTTAATAACCCCCTCTACCGGAGTAAGCGGCGGTCCAGTTGAAGATAAGCGGTATAATGCCCTAAACTTGCAACAGATTTGAAGCAGAAAAATAGGAATAGCCGAATCCCAATCCGTTTCTATAGTTCTACTATGGAGTATTATCTCAGGAAAGGAATTATCTTATTCTGTCGTGTTCTGAAACATACTACGAAGTAGTAACATAAAATTGTTTTTTATCTTGACCGAAGGTTGCGTATAAATTAAAATGATGGTAACATTGGAAATCGAGAGCATCATCAATAAAATACTCGTATTATCAAAAATATTCACAAGACAGATAGAAAAGGTACTTGAGATTGAAGGCTAACGTAGAAAATTGTCTTCCCCATAATTCTGGCAAAGTTGAATTCAGAGTAGAACGTTATATTCTTATTTCGGCTAATAAAACAAAGTTACATACAGCATCGATTTTATGAAAATTCCGATTCTTCTTTTTAGTCGTCGTGATCTCCAATAAGTTATTATGGTTTCTCTGTTTACATTCTATGTGTTCAAATTAAGGAGATAAAAATATTATACAATTATTTTACGGAACAGCACATTTTTGGTTA
>JAQFYH010000252.1:0-14267 GCA_034694405.1 Scolopendrellopsis subnuda
GGGAAGCACTAAAGAAAATTTAGCTAATTTTAATTTTAATTTAGTTTAATTTTTACGAGCTATAGTTCAGCCACGAATGGCCTTCGAAGGGGCCTCCATAGACAACGATAACCCTATCATAGCCTTAATATTTTTTCTTCCCTTTTCCCAGGCGTTTTTCATTTTCCAGGGGGGGGGGGGGCAAGTGACCCCCCCTGGCCCCATGTGGCGGCGCCTATGTAAATTATAATTCCGTTGAAACTTTCTGCGTAGCTTCTTCAAGATTCTTTTTTTTTTTTGACATAAATTTGATAACATCGTACAGTATACACGTAAGAGGAATTAAGAGCCTTTTTAGCTTCCTTAAAAATAGCTCAACAACTTTCGCATCTCTTATCTTCCTTGGGAAGAAAAAAAAAACTTTCTTCCGAGAAAACACATCTGACGTTATAGTGTAAACAAGAAAAACTAAAAAACGGGAACCCAATATCGGAGAAAATTTATACTGTGTACAGTTACGTGCCACTCAGCGAGTGGGGAAAAAGGTATATTCGGTTATGATGTTACTCTTTATCTCTGGCAAAGTGTGCACTGGGAGGGAGGGGGAGGGGAGAGTCACAGACGTCGAATAGATCAACCTCTCCTTATAATTATCCAAGGAAAAACACATGCGCATAATCAGGTTCGGTTAGAAAGCACGTGGTTGATAATGTGTTTAATAACATCGGAGAGGCTCTGCCTGTGATGGGTACAGATTGCCACATCCGATCGTGGAACGAGCCCAGCGGTTTTTTTGGGTCCGTTCCAAGAAGCTTTATTTTTTTTCCTTCTCAACTCCGAGAAGGCCAAACTTTTCAGAAAACTTTTCTCATTTCGACGTTGTGCTACGCCGCAAAGAAGCCATTCCCCGATTTTAAAATGATTTATTTCGATATGGCGACGTAGTAAAACGAATTATAATTATTTCGAACGAAAGAAAAACTCGTTGATTGCTGGGTCAGCTGACTCTTGTTTTAAAAACTCGGTGGATCAAAGGTTGTGTTGATGTAACGATCTGATGTGATACGACACGTACAGAGGACACCACAAACCGTCGTTATATGGCCCAAATCAAAGTGTGTTTGAACTCTAGTCGACGGATTTTAAAAAAAAGGAAGAAGGATCATCGTCCGTGAGCTTGTGAATGACAGTCTAGGAAGAGAGAAGATGTCGGGGGTGGCACCCTAAACGCACGTGTGCGGAGTGTATTCTATTTCTAAGCTGCAGCTCTTTTCTTGTAACTTCCTTTTGAAATTCATCTCTGTTTTCCCCCTACCTCATTTTGTTGGAGCTCGGGGAATGTTTAGGAAGAAGTTTGGAATATACGTTGTGTTTGGAGAGTGTCTAGTCAGAAATTCGTGATAATATTTAACATGGCTACTTCGTGGTGGTACACGTACAGGAGTTCCAAGAGCCCGCCTAGAAAAAACGGGAATCAGCAGGGTAAAACGAAAATGCCGTACACAAAAAGGTAAGGAGATAATCTTCCCTTAAGAGTTTATCCGCAAGTGCGTAAATACCTTTAACGCAATCTTGTGAAAGTTACCGTTGATTATTTTATCGGTTCCCTAAGATGTTACGGCTAAATCGATCATTCAATTTCACCATTCGAGATCTTAAAACTTGCGTGTTTACGATGGGAAGGTGATGAAGGGCCGTCAAACTTCCAAAAAAAGCTATAGTACTAAAATGCACATTTCAGTACCGGACGACAGATTAATATGGAGTCGAGTAACTGGTGTTTATAATACAGAGCCTACTCGCCTTACAGAGCCGATTACACGGACTCTCACGATTAGTTTTATACGAAGTTAGCTACAGGGGATAGGAAATACATCCCTACGACTGCTGGCGATTGCGACGACTAGCCTACTGTTTTTCATCTCACGAGACATGGTGCGCGTTTCTGTTTGCGGACACAACACACCGCGTTCCAAGTCTAGTCAGTGTATTGAGAAGAAAAACAGCTGCAGTCGTCGCAATCGCCAGCAGTCGTAGGGATGTATCTCCTTCCCCTGAGCTACGTAGCGCAAATATTTTAATCAAAACAGGTTTCGCCACTTTTGGGTGTTTTCCAGCAACATTTTCATTTGGATTAATTGATGAGCTGACACAATACTCCGTAGTGTGTAGGCAATTCCAGTAGCTACGAAGTATCAGTCTAAATTATACGACGAACTCATCTCTCGAAATTCATCGCATAATATCTTTTATGTTTGTTTGGAACTGAAATTGAAAAGTCTTGAGAATTGATTGATTGTTGGGTCATCTGTATTCATGTGACATCTTTCTTTTAAAAGAAGTCGAGCTCAAGAAATTTGAAGATAGGAGTTGGAGTCTGCTTTTAAGTCGAGAATCAATGTTTTGTTGGCTGTTTTTGTTGGTACAATATTGGACTGCCAAACGTTTTCGCAGCAGTTCAACTTTTTAGCTCCTAAAAATAGACTGTTTTGTTTTGTTCTGAAAATGGTGCAATAGAAATGCGCCGTTTAGTTCTCCCGAACCTTGGGTTTGAAATCGATTTCTTAGTCGATTTAAAAGTAAAATTAAGGGCGGGCACTTGCACCGTGTGCCAGGTTTTAAATCGGGGTTTATTGCAACAGTGTCGATTGGAAATAAGACCAGTAGTTTGAAAACGAATCTTTGGACTCATTTTTTACTAGCATGAAAGCGCCTACACACGAGAGACTTTTCTTCACATTTTTGTAGCACTTTGGGTGCACACGTCTACAAAACTACTCAGAATGTGCGACACAAAAGTGCGGAAAAAATGTGATGAAAATATTCTCGTGTGTATGGGCCTTTATTAATTTTATAATTTGTTCGTGGGCAGCTGCAGTGGCTGTTGATGGACCGAAAATTTATCTCGATTCGTATTCAGTTCTATTTTTTTTTTTTGCATTGATAAGGTTGAACGGCGCGGACAATGGCTTCGGTTTCCATCAACACAGATCGTATTTTAGGCTCCGCTTATCAGTTATCCAAACGATTAAGATAAACTTAATTTGATGTAGAACTTATTCTCTGAAAAATAATTTCTACACTCGACAGGAATAATATTCGTTTAAACCGTGCGCTGACCGTTGACCGGCACGATTTCACTTTTATTTTGAATTTCGTTGATCATTATTTTCGCAGTCGGAGAGACAGTAAACAAATTAGTTTATATTATTTTTATCAAACAAAGAGTTGCACTGTCATGATGAGATCTTCAAGTAACTGACCTTACCGAAATTGAGACAGTTAACAAGCGTGGGACACTAGTCTAAAGGCGCCTACACACGACGAGATTTTTCTATACATTTTTTAACACTTTTGTGTCCACACGTTTTGCAACTCAAGCACACGTGTTTACTTGAGAGTGTTGAACATCCAATTATCGAACTTTTATCTCGCACTTGCTTTTCATCATTTATTATTTTAGCGTATAATAAAGCAAGACCTGTGCGCCGCTGTAGACTATTGTTTTGATCGTGTGTATTAAGCACACTTAGCGCAGTCAAATTAAAAAAAAAAATCTTGCAGACTTGCTGCATTCGTTTTTCTTTGAAATCTGTACATTAATATTAACAATACCCGGGAGAGAAGAATCGAACGCAGTGAATGGGAAGGTTTTTTCTTATAAAAAACGTCAGTTGAACTTTGCGTTTTATCACAAACTACTCTCGAGCCGTTAAAATAAGTAACGAATAATCAACTGACCGTTATTTAAACGTGATGTTACTGTGTGTTTATAAATCGGATTGACCTTGAAACCGCCCGATCATTCCCAATGAAAATTCATGAGCATGACCTTAAAGGGAAAGTGAAGCTACTACGTTATACGTACTAGTTTGCATCTATAGGCCTCTATATGAAAAATGTTCTCCGCAATTCCTAACATTCCTGATGGATTCGGATCATTATCATGTTCGGCACGTCCGACAGGCATTTATGGTGTTCGAATGTCACGTGGTTTTCGAAGTTTGTTGTCCACCATGGTAACATGGATCATACTCTCTTACGAGTTCTTAGTGCAGAATGCAGATGACATACAGCATGATGCTTATGTACTTGTAACTTACAACATCCCATTCCCATAATTATATTGCAATTAAAAAATAACTTATGAAGACCAAACCATAATTTCGTAAGTGCGAATTCTTACGTGCGTAGCGTAAAAGTTTTGTTTTATTGTAGGGGCCTATATAACTTTTTTTGCTTGAGCATAAATTATAAACGAAGTAGGCCTATCCTCGTTGTCCGTGTTCAGAATCCATAAGAAAAATCGATGCGAAAATTTAAACTGTTTCTTTTTTTATATATAAATTTTTCTTAAGAGCATAAATCGTATTCTTGCAGCGTAAGAACTAATTAGTATAATTTTTTGTTCTTATTAAATATTAAACAACTTTATCGTTGTTTCAACATGAAAATCATAAAAAAAATTATGTTTTGGCTAATCCATGGGGGTTTGTACTTGTAGGCTACACCAAAACATCGTACAACCGTATAAACCCTGGCTAGTGGCTACGGGCAATATTGCAGACTGCAGTAGCCTACGTAAGACTGCGAAGCTCAGGTTTATCCAGGCTTAGAAATAGAATTATTGTAGTTGTAGTTGTAGACCTATGTTTTGTACCGTATAGCAAGTTGTTATTTCCCAGTAGGGTTCTAAATGTTTTTTTCCCGCATTTTTCGGGAAAAAAGTGGTATTTTTTGGTTTTTTCCCTGTTGCGTTTTTCGGCTTTTTTCGGAAAAAAAAACCGTTGTTTTTTTTTTTCGTCCGGTTTTTTTGGAAAAGTGGCTTTTTTTTTAGAACCCTAGGCTATTTCCCAGCATAGTTTTCTGACAAGTGAGAGATGTATAGGGACCATAGGCTAAAGCTAAAGGAAACGGGAGAGTCTTTTCTCCAAGCGGAAGTTATAGGGATATCTCTAGTCTTCCATTTCCGTTGTCATTTGTGTCCAACTCTAAAATACATTGCAACAACGGTGTGACAAACTTTTCTCTTATCTCTGTTTTCTCTCTTGCACGTGCAGAACACGTAAACTATACAGCTGATCTTTTTTTCGGGGCAGCTGGATTTTTCTGAAATGTGAGGTTTCTAGATTCTAGTACACCTTGGAGGCTGCTCGCCAGTCGCCACCCTCTTAAACACAAGCCGGAAGATGCTTAAACTACATCTGCGAGACAACTGGATACGTGTACCGGGTGTACGAGTACATCTTTAAAAAATGTTATTACCTTAAAATATACAAACTGATTTTCCCTATTTAGACCTTCATAATTAAAGAAATGCAGACTTTTTACATTAGGCCTAATTAGATTTAATGCAAGGAAAAAAGTCTGCATTATTTAGTTCGACGTTTGTAATGTACTCGTATACCTATAATGATGATCGTCACGCCTATAAACACCAAGTTGCGTGTCGTCGAATATTCTATCAATAACACTTTCTTCTAATTCTATCAATTTAGTCTTGTTGCATTTAAACGAAAAAGTCACTGAGCAGCTAGAGCTACGAGTATAACGCGTTTACCAAAGTTTGGTCCTAAAAAAAGCTGTTCTTTCTATGCAACGAGTTACTATGTTTTGTAAACAGCTTTGATTCTGTGATGTAGCCTAGATTGACCACGATATTAATTGCCGAGTAGGGATTCGAACCCAATTAATTCTTCCTGCGGACGACGATCCAATCTCGTCGTTCAACGGCATGTACTCGCACTATAAGCTGATGGCGGACAGTGTAATGTAACGCGGCGGCGGCAGCTGTTAACGCCAAGTCCGCGTAGTATAACGTTATATAGAGAATAGAGATGTTCATTAACCTATAATTCGCAGTCGGAAACCGCGTGTCCTCGCTTTTCTAAACGGAAGCCATTGTCATTCGAGGGACTAATCGACGCGCATATCCTGTATCACCAGCAGCCAGGTTCTCGTTTAATGACTATTGGCTGCTGCAGCACAAAATCTGGAGAGCTTGTACTTGACGATCCAAGATCATGAGTTAAAGACCGTCTTTGTTGAAAAAAAAAAGTTAAAAATCACAAACACATACGGTAAAACGGCCGTAGTTTTATGACGAGTGACGACAGAATAGGCCGTATCGTCATCTGAAACTGACTATTCTTTGAGAATTCAAGTTCACAAAACAAGTACGGTACCAGTTTGAAATTCAGGATGAAAGTCCGGTTGAGTCGTATAAACTTCTCACTCGGGATTTTTATTTGGGAAATTTGTAATATTTACCGTATATTTCTGAAAGACAACGTAGATAGTCCAACAACAGAAAGATTCAAACTCGGGACTTCCAGCACGCTACCAAAATGTCAAAAAAATAAATCCCGAGTGTGGTGTTTATGTTCGCGAATAGATGGCGCATATTGCATTGTTGGCAATCCCTCATAGGACGTGACCAATACGAATTAGGACAACGGGGAATTACCAACTGCACAAAGAAGAAAAAAACAATTTGGCACGAACGAGAAGGGGGAGTGCGAGGAGATGGTACTCATATAGCATCATAGCTTTATTATGTTTTGTTAGATTCGGCTGTTCGTGTAATTTTGTTACGTTAGATTTGGTTTGATCGCGCGCCTGGAAGATCTCAGAATAGATGTTACTGTCATTCTACCGAGCTGTATGTATTATAACATTGTCCTATGTTGTTCTGCTTGTGTTGAAGTAGAGAGAAACTGATTCTATTCGAAACGTTAACTCTGCACTGGCTTCACTCCAATCAGATTATAGCCCTCTCTCTTTTCAGTGTCGAAATAACTTTAATTAAACTTTGCTGGCGCAGATTTGACTTGTGGTAAAACCGACGGATTAATATAAAAGAACTTTTTTTTTTGCAGCTTGCGAAATACGAGAGCGACAATAGACACCACAATAGTCGCAGGAGACCACACAATGCGTGGTGGACTGTGTCGCTGAGAAATCTCTATACGTCGTAGCACAATATTCAGACATTAAAATAATTCGCAACAAATGTACAGGAGTAGGCTATGTTATTTTTATATGAAATTGAAGTAGGAGCTACAGGGGAAATATAGTCCAACCTGGGTTTCGTGTAACCACAAAATCTATAAAAATCGATAATCACTATCGGCGTCTCATGTCGATAGAGAGACGCTGCGTTGCGTTCCCACGGTGGCACGAATCGATCGATATAAAGCGGAATTAATCAATCATAAGTTGGACTAAGCAGCTTTAAATAAATGGAAGGCAGCAGCAAGATGGCGGATGTGAAACGGCGATATTTCGGAAACGGAGGGGATGGAAATCTTCCCCTTTATACGAAAGGCAATTTTACATTTCAATCAGGGCCCTTGACATCCACCTATTACAGATTATCAGCGAAAGTCGCGGGACTTGCTCCATCCCCGGAGCAGTCCAATTTTCATCCTTTTTTTTTCCAAGACAGATTACAGACAGAAATGTTCTTTCTCTCGCCGACCCGATCCGAGGCAAAATAAATTGGTTTCGATTTTTTTATAATGATTTCTTTTGACATTGAATGATTTCTGCTAAAGAGCAGTGAATTCTCCCCTCCTCCAATAAATGACGGTAATTCACTCGCAATTATTACTGACAACTTTTCAAGTTTCTCTACTCCAGGGATAATAACCTACCCCCAAACGATACCAACAAGAAATACAGAGTACATTTTTCAGCAGAATGTATTAAAGTAGCATCCCCAATATTAAATACAATTCTTAAGGGAGCAGCAGTTAGTGGATAGCGCGTCAGCTCGCCAACCTAGAGGTCCCGGGTTCTATCCTCGGTGGGGACGAAAAAATTGATTCTAGTGTTTTCTCCCGACTATCTGGAGTAGGAGGACTCCGATAACCCGCGCTCGTGTCGATTATGCCACGTTAAAGATCCCTGGATTTGATCCCGGCAAAATTTGGATCCTCTGATCAGGAGTGGAATATTCTCCTTGGCCGATACCTCCTCTTGGAATCACCAACCGTTTGGGGTCGGTGACCAAGAAGGATGGCGCATGTAATCCACCCTGCCCCCATTTTCCTTCTGATAAACAAGTATATTAATACAGTGGATTACGTTGAAACATATAAACAATTCTTAATGCAGTCAAAAGGAAGGCATATATTTGGATAATCGTGGCAAAACACACATTTCAAAACGTTCTTTTTATATAACAGCTAGTCCAGAATAAGTTGTTACTGAATTCACATAAGCAAAATATCCTGTCTGGATGCTGAGTGCTTACAGTTGTTAAATAGCGTATAGCATTACCCCAGTATGGTTCTGTATTCTGTAACTCAAACACCGTGGTTTGATATTCCTATCGTTCATCGTGGGTCTATATCTGCAGATCACGCACCAGTGCCCAGTTTACGAAATCGTGGATTCTTGGTTCACCAGTTTAAATTTAAAGATATAATACTAATAGGCTATACAAACGGAATCAGGGTACTGCACGTATTTTCTACGTTACGTGGAAGTAAATTCCGGTAATCCCTTCACTAGAGAGTTTTAGCGACGTAACGCAAACGTATCGTAAACGTGTTCGGAGCTTGCGCACATTGGATTTTCACTGCAAAAACCAATATGCGCATGCTCAGAACGCGTCATTACGTTACATTTGCGTTACGTCGAAGCTGCTAAAACTCTATTAAAAGCCAACTATATATAGGGGTTGGCTGAGAAATTTAGAATATATTCTTAATTTCGCATCTTGCGTGGCGAACTTTTCCCTAGCTGCCCGACTGTCCCAACTGTAGGCTACCCTTTGAGTATTAAAAGCAATCCGAAACTTCCGAGATTTACTGAAATTTGACGTACTCGTACCATACTTTCCTGTGACGCTGAACATAAAAGAAACAACAACAAAAACTCTACGAATTCATTTTGTGCCGCTCAAAACTTTTCTTTTAGCTCATCTGTGACCTGTCAAAATGTTAACTTCAGACTTGCTTTCCCTCCACAGTCCAGTAGTATATAATGAATAACGGAGAAGTCATCCCTTGAAACGAAAGAATCAAATAATGTCGATTATACACGAGAGGGTTTTCTTCACATTTTCGTCGCGCTATTTTTGTCCACACTTTTTAAAGGCAAGTAACAAGATATACTTGACTTTCAGCTTTGTGCAGCACAACTTTTGTGTCGCACTTTTTGTTTTTGCGTACAGCGAGAACAGTGTCCTCAGCAGGGTACAGAATTTTAGTAAAAACTTGCGACACAAAAGTGCGAAAAAAATGTGAAGAAAAGTGTGTAGGCGCCAGATAAGATATAATTTTAAAACATTGAATTTGAAACGTACCGTATACGAATCATAAGGTACGTAATTGTATACATAATGGGGAATGCGCCTGAGGAACATTTTCATTGTACACCGCCATACTGTTTAGAGACCAGTGAATATTACGATTTAAAAACCAAAAAATCGTGGGTAAAAATCGGAAATTTCGCGAGTTTTTTCGTGAGTTAATTCAAAATTTCATGGATTAATTCCTGAGTAAAAAAAATGTCAAAATTCGTGCATTTTTACGTAAGTTACCCAATACTTAAAAAAAAAAGTTTTTTGCGTGCTGATGTAAAGTTTGAAATATTATTTGATGTACGATTTTCTAATATTCTTGCTAAAAAATGGATTTTTAGCAAAAAAAATTTTTGAAATTTTGATCCTTTTTCGTGCTGGGTTAATTCGTTTTTTCGTGGGTTGGAGCAAATTTCGCGAGTTATCGCGAAATGCCTATACCCTGTATGAATCTGAATCCAGAGTGGATATGGGGTTTCGTGGAATTGCATCTAATACTCTGTATGTTTTATTAAATTTGCTTTATTTTTGTTTTGCAGCAATGGAAGCTTCATCTTCGGTCCGCATCTGACGAGGCCGGTTGAAATTATTCCGAGAATGATTGGGAAAGTAATTAATACCCTATGCCATTCGGGAATTGACTGTCCCAGACACTCCAGTTATGATAATAATAAATGAGAAGAAAATTATATAAATTACCAACGTGTCAAAGTCGCTCGTAAAAGCGACGACGGCACTCGCATTATTTTCTTTGAATCGAACGTGTACCCTCTTTCGGGGTATTGACTGTCCTCACACGTTCTCCGTCTGGAAAACCGGAAGGATTTCTTTCTTCCTTTTGAGAGGTCACGTGACCCTCATACTCCATCAGTCATTTAGGCGTGTGATGTATATATTCGTTTTCTATGTTTTTCTATCGATTCATATGAGGAGAGAAGATCTTGATATGTACAGGAATACAGGGTGACCGAAAACAGTAATAAACAAGTTTAAGAAGATTCAATTTATTTACTGTAAAAATTAGCTCAAATGTTGTTCTTCTTGGTCGGACCTAACAGTTTGTTCTCACAGTTTTGTTGAGTTATTCATTCTTCACATATGAAGACTGTAACTGGATGTCAGTTACGTAGGAGCGAGAATGATGTGTTTTCTCGGAAAAGAAAATCACAGGGTAATAGCAAGGGCTATAATTTATGTATTTTTTTTTTCAGATACCTTATAGTCCAATAGCAAACTGGGCGTCGAAAGTTGGTTCTGGCAAGCAGCCGGCAACGTCATATCAAGGGCAAGCTAATATGTGACGTCAAAACGATCGCAAAACAGATTCGTTGAAATGACGTACTTACCGCTTGCTTTGCCTGCATCAACTTTTTTTTATTCCACACCCATATTGCCTACAGCCGGCGCCCTAGATGCAAAGCATCATTCTGTTGAGAGGGCGGTGGGAATTACCCCCGAAGAGGCAGCGCACTTTTCCGGACAGTATATAGAGCCCACATAACTGCCCCGGAGTGGAGTCGGCCGGGTTTTACGCTGCGAAAACCGGGTCGAGAAGCAAGTGCACTAAACCACACTTGCTCCATACAATATTGCTACTGGACTTCGTCCGAGTTAGAACATAATTGAATTTTAACCCTCCCCCCTCGAATAACGCGCTTGGCCAACGAGCTAGAATACCGTACATTCCTATAGATGGACATTCCCAATTCCCATGTTAAAAGGCAATAATCAAAATATTCTTACCGCTATAGAGGTTTTTACGTCATCATGAAAATGATTTTACACGTAAGTTATTTTCCATCGTGCTCTTGCGGTGTGACCAATATTGGATTCGTGTGACAGTAAGTAGTGTAAGTAGTGTAGTCTGTGTATTCAAAGTCTGGATGCAGCGTTTAAAATACTTTGTTAAAACCAGTATTAATAGTTTGTATTACCGAAGTTACTGCGAGTTGTGGTTCAATAAATTTTTGAACTTCTGAAACCGTACAAAATATTTACTATATTGGCTTAATATTTTTTATTAAAATGATTTCGGAGATCTACTGAATATACAGAGGTACAGAATGATAGTGGCATCATTTTAAATAATGAAAATAGTTTACTTCATTTATGGCCTTTCTTTATTATTATTTTATACCGTATTCGTCCACAAATAAGAGCATGCTCTTATAAGAGAGTATATGCTCTTATATCCGGATATATAAGAGCATGCTCTTATATTCAGATAAAAAATAATTTGGCGAACGGAATCGAAAATGTTTTTTATTTTAAAAAAATTTGTAACCAAATTTCGTCAATCCCAATAAAATAAGCAAGGGAAGAATGAAAAGCCAGTATTCGGCAAGTTTCCGCGTGCAATAAATACATCGATAATTTCGAAAACGTGCGAAAAACCCACCTGAAAATAAGAGCATGCTCGTATAAGTGAAGTGCTCTTAAGTGAAGTTTTTTAACAAAAATTTTGTTGTCTCAAACAAGCGATTTTCACTTAGTTATACCAGACGTTTATTTGGGTGATGCACGTCTGGTTATACCCATAAGAGCATTCTTTTATATTTGGACGAATACGGTATGTATACTCCATACTGTATTCGTACCCGCGGCGTCCGTATACAGCAGTATCCATCGTCCTCCCATCATACGAATAGATTTTGGGAGAACGGGATATTTCCTGCACTGATATAGTTTGTCTTTGGTCAAAGTGTGTAACAGAAGTGATTGCTGCTGCCTCATTTTGCTAATCCGGCATTCTACAAAACCTCTTATTGCCCAAAATGTAAAAATTTGCTACAATGATTCAATGAATAGAACTATAGATTTTAGAAATTATATCAGAAGGGAAAGAAGAGGCTGATTCTGAGTTGACGTTATCGAACACACTCCGAAATACAACGCCGGGAGGATGTTGTGTATCGTACATATAACTTATAGTTGCCTATCTTTCTTTTTCTCGCGTTATCTGCGGCCTCGTAGAAGCTTATTTTACTTTTTCCCTTCTTCGCAGTGGCGTATGTATTTTGGAGTCAGTTGCCTCTTCGGGGTCCAATCGACAACATTTATATTTTATATCTGGATCCTGGATGAAACGAGTCGGTAGCCAGTTGGATGATGCCATCATGTGAATCTACCTGCTGGGTTCGAAACCCGGGTAAAACGCATTCATGATCTTGGAACGGAAATATTATAATGATTTGGATCTATAAAGTTGCGCCAGTTTGATCCGCAACTGCATCTTGCTTTTGTGTACAACCGACGTATAGAACCGTGTTTTGACTTCTTCGCTCTCAACAAAAATATATCAGATAAATAATAGTTTTGTTACATGTCACGCGCTCTTTTGAACGGAAAGATACGCGCTCGATCAGCTTGGACTACACATTTCTCTCTTCTTCTTTCTTAAAGGCCAAGCAGTACTCGTAGACTTGTCGGGTTTTTCTTCGTAGAGTAGAACTACTTAACCGCTTGGGCTATAGAGTTCTGAATTTTTTACTGAACTTTTAGAAGATGTTGATCTATGCCGTGATCTTTTCACTTTTTTCGCCAGACGAATAGTAATTATTAGTTAAAAGAGGCAGCCAGGGGCGGCGCGAAGGGACTTTGGTTGGGCGGGGGGGGGGGATTCTTGATTTTGTCAACTGATTTTTTGAATTTTGTCAATTACTGTAAAAAAAAAAGTCGTTCAAAATTACAAGGGGGGGGGGGGGGGTGATGTGCCGGGAAAGGTCCGGCCCACCCGAAGGACTGGGAAAATTTTTTTTACACGTACGGTCAAAATTGGTCCATTTTATGCACTCAGTCCCGCAAAAGTGTTCATTGTTCTGTATAGTTTTGGCCAGAAAATTTTAGGAAATTTAACTTATAACCTACGGTATATATATTTTCAACCGAAAATTTGATTTTTGGGGAGAAATTTTTTTTAAAATTTAAGTCAAGGTTGACGCTTTTTTTGCGATTAATTTTCGACGGAAAAAGCAAAAATGACGAGGATTTCGATCCGGAAGAAAGAAGATGAACCCTTGCTTCGTTTTTCGTCGTTGCACAAGGAAAATCGGGTTCGACAGGTAAAAATAACTTTGCCAATCCAGTGTTTTCGCCCGAGTAGAAGCCTCAAAAACGATCTAGGCCTAATTTGTCGTTTCCAGGCATCAGATTTCTGCCCAGCATCTCCGTTACAAGGTACCGTAAATATATTTGAGTTTTTTTTTTATTTAACATGTGTGTTAAATCACGATTTTATAAGTATGATTTCCCATATCGCCATTCTATCGATGTATTAGGCTAGGCCCATAACTAGGCTAGTCTAGAAATAGAAATCAGTCAGATGGCAAGATGTAGGCTATCTGACATTCTATAATTGGTTTAAAATCTGAAATAATAAATATATACGGTATAGAAATATTATTACCAAACCGTACTGGTACCTGGAAGAATGCACACTGGAAGTCCTGGAACTTTAATTTTTGTGTAGGTCCTAGCCTAAATTATTTTGTCAAACAAAATATTTTAAATACACGACTGCTGAGAGCATGTTTTAAATTTATATTTCTGTTTTGTTTTAGGTAGAGGGCAACAGCCTATCGCAGCACTCAGTTGATTAGCACGTGTTGGCGTTTCAATGGCACACACAGCAGATGTCATTGGTAAGTTTTTTAAATCTTACACCCATAATTATCGGTACGTAAAGCCGATGCCCTGGATCCAATCTGTTCGGAGGGCGGTAGGATTTCCCCTGAAAGGGCCTACATGCTCTCTGTCACCAACTCACCATAGTGGTGTTCGGCAGGGTTTGAACACAATGATTTTAGGATTACTAATAAATAAATATCGAAATCAAAAGCACTCTGTTTATAAAGTAATTTTTAATTGTTTCTATCTAGGGTGCCTTGACGGAACCATTTCCGAAAAAATCTCCAAACAGGACCGAGAATCGTACTGCAACAGGAAGAAATTTCACTTGCCTACCTGACACATTGCGCCA
>JAQFYH010000253.1:0-14264 GCA_034694405.1 Scolopendrellopsis subnuda
TTTTCAGTCAGATAATTTGCGGATTGAAAAAGTATAAGAACCGAAATTTAGAACCTTTATTTTTTTCTGTTCCGGTTCAGGTTCCGGTTTCTAATATTTGAAAATATCGATTCCGGTTCCGATTCCGGTTCTTGGAAAATATCGGTTTTTAGCGGTTCCGGGTTCCGATTCCGATTCCGGTTCGACTCCCTGAAGAAATGTTATAAGAAATTCTAAGAAATTGCAAGGAATTCTAAGAAATTGCAAGGTATTATAAGAAATTGCAAGGAATTCTAAGAAATTGCAAGGAATTCTAAGAAATTGCAAAGAATTCTAAGAAATTGCAAGGAATTCTAAGAAATAGCAAGGAATTCTAAGAAATAGCAAGAAATTCTAAGAAATTGCAAGGAATTCTAAGAAATTGCGAGGAATTCTAAGAAATTGCAAGAAATTCTAAGGAATATTATAAGGCAATCAAAATACGCAAACCGAGATACAGAGTCGGATTCGAACCCGCAGCTTGCTAAAACAATGACTCTCTTGTTTGTTTCAGACCGGTGACGGTGTCAACGACGCTCCCGCCCTGAAGAAAGCCGAAATCGGTATCGCCATGGGTTCTGGTACCGCCGTGGCCAAGAGTGCCTCCGAGATGGTGTTGGCCGACGACAACTTCTCTTCCATCGTGGCCGCCGTCGAGGAGGGTCGTGCCATTTACAACAACATGAAACAGTTCATCCGATATCTCATTTCTTCCAACATCGGTGAAGTCGTCAGGTGAGTTCACGTCGCGAAAGGTGGCGCTGTTTTACCGGCTCACAGACACTCGGTTGAGATGAAGAATTATGTTTTTCTTAAAGTATTAAACAACGTGGAAGGGATTACTCTCCGTACTGTTCTTTCCATTATGATATTGCAATTTTGACGTCAGAGCAAGAATAGCATCTTCTGTCCTCTCCTTATAACTACTTGATTTTACTGCGAGAGAGAAAAGGAGGTTTTTTTTTTCCTTCGTAGGAATAAAGGGAACGTGATAAAATGAAAGCTTTTGTGTCTTGCAGTATTTTCCTAACTGCCGCTCTCGGACTTCCGGAAGCTCTTATTCCCGTGCAATTGCTGTGGGTGAACCTGGTGACTGACGGTCTTCCGGCCACCGCTCTCGGCTTCAATCCTCCCGATCTGGACATCATGGAGAAGCCTCCCCGACGCGCCGACGAGGGTCTCATCAGCGGATGGTTGTTCTTCCGTTACATGGCCATTGGTTGTGAGTACAATCACATTTGACGATTCTCTCGAGTTTGTAAAAACGATAAAAAAAAAAAAGAAGAAAATTACATGCTTTGACCCAAAATAACTAAGAAATCTAATTCTAAAGCAAGCAGTTTTAATTTACTTAATATCTTTTTAACGAACCCAGTGTGTTTACCGCCAATCCTTTAAAGGTGCATAGTCCAACCGGGGTTTCGTGTAACCACAAAACCTATAAAAATCGATAATCACTATCGGCGTCTCATGTCGATACGCGTACGTTGCGTTCCCACGGTGTCACGAATCGGTACTGTAATATCGATGTAAAGCGAAATTAATCGATCATAAGTTGGACTAAGCAGCTTTAAATGGCGTCTGAAGAATTAAACCACATTTTTGTTGTTTTATTTTTCCAGTCTACGTCGGTGCCGCCACCGTTGGTGCCGCCACCTGGTGGTTCATGCTTCACGACGAAGGACCGAAGCTCAGCTACAAACAACTAGTACTTACCCTTTTTATATTATTAATATATTAAAGTTCTTTAATATTAAAATGCTCAACTATAATATAATTGTTTTCTCTCTCTCTCATTAGACTCACCATCTGTCCTGCATAACGGACGATACCGGATTGTTCAAGGGTGTCGATTGCGGAGTCTTCAACGATCCTCACCCGATGACGATGGCCCTGAGCGTGCTCGTGACGATCGAAATGCTCAACGCCCTCAACAGGTTAGTCTCCCTCACTCGGTGCATTGACCGGGCGCAGAAACATCATTTTTGCCACATACTTTAAAGAAGTTCCGTTCTTTTCATTATGATATGGCAATTATGACGTCAGACCAAGAGTATTTTAAATATTCTGTCCTCTCCTGATTTCTTATAACTCCTTGTCCCAACTGGTGGGGGAAAGATATCGGCCAGCGACGCGTTTTTACTTAAACTTGTTTTTATTTTCCAGCTTATCTGAAAACCAGTCGCTCTTGGTGATGCCGCCACACAAGAATATCTGGCTTCTGTCGGCCATGGCTCTCTCCATGACCCTTCATTTCGTCGTTCTCTACGTCGACATTCTGTCCGTAAGTTTGCTTCTTCTCAAATAGAAACTTACTTTTAAGAGATGGGCAATCTCTTCTAGTTGATTGCAAATATCTGGCCAATCTCTTCTTATTGAGGATACTGAGCTTTTAATATTAGTCCATCAGCATGTTGAAATTATTAAATTTTGTTTGGACAGCGCTACTTCCAATTAGAATCTCCATCGGAAGAGAATGGTCATCTTGATGCCCGGGTGCCGCCATCTTGTTGACTAGTATCGCCATCTATGGCGATTTCAACAAGATGGCGACTAGTGGCTACAAGTTGACCATTCTCTCCATAGAGCTTCTACTTCCAATTAGGGGATAAGGCGCTTCTGTTTAAGATGGTAATTTTCCTCTTCTCTTTGTTTCCCAGTCTGTGTTCCAGGTGACGCCACTGAATTATGTTGAATGGTTCGCTGTGATGAAAATGTCATTGCCTGTTGTGCTGTTGGACGAGGCGCTCAAATTCATGGCCAGGAAGTTCGCAGATGGTAGTAATTTTTACACTGAACTCCTTTATCTTAGTTCCGCGTGGGCCCTCTTTTTCGCCTACATCGCTTACGGGCCCATCTGAACACCCCCCTTTTTAATCAAAAAACAACTAATTAGAACTTAAAATACCCCACTCCCCTTCCGTCCCATCCCCCCTTTTCCCCTTTTAAAATAATTCTCCCGGTTTTAATTTTTTTTTTTTTTTTTTTTTTTTGCATATGGATTGTGTGTTGATTTTTTCAAGTTTGAAACCTCATTGGCAGGATTTTTTTTTAAAACTTAACCTGCACATTTTTAATTCGCCCGTTTTTTTCCACCCCAATTCCCCCAGAAAACTTAACTCGCGTAAAACTGCTTTTTTTTAGAGAGCCATGACTGTGGAGTTCTAGTGAAATTATTAACACATTTTTTTTTTAACAACCCACAAAAACATTATCAGCCCCCCGATTCCTGTTAATCATGTGTAATTAAAAATCTCCCGAATTTAACACTGCGACTTGTATTTTTTTCCTGATAAGCATGAAAAAAAAAAATGTCCGACAAACATAAATATTTTGAACAGCATGATATAAATGAACTGAAAATGTGATACCTCTATAAATATGTGAAAATATTGAAATTCTCAAACTAACAAGAGTGGTAAATACGCAATTTTTTTCACCTGTAAAACTGACAGTTTCGCATAATTCTGAAGAATAAAAAAAAACCTACACTACACGCCAATCTGTTAGAAGTACAGTATTATTATTATTAATATTATATGAATTTTTTTAAATATTGAAATTTTGCTGCAGGTTGAAGCATTAAATTCAGGTAATTTATTTATTTAAAAAAAATAATAATAAACAACGAATTTGAAAAAAAAAACTGAAAAAAAAAATGTTTTTTCAGCAACTTTTTAAAAAACGCCAAAATAATGGGTGGGGGAAAATATATCCCGTAAAAATGAATTGTTGAAAAAAAAAAAATAACTTTCGTGCCTTTGTAACAAGGAAACAAATTTAATATATATCACGACTCAATTTTTTTTAAAAGAAAAATATGGCGATGCCACAATGACCGCACATTGATTAAAAAACCGCTGTTTTTTAAAAGGCTGTAAAAATAGTATTAGGCTTGCATTTAAATTTTTAACTTATTATTTATTTATAAAAATATTTTGGTTTTTAAGAGGTCGAAATAGTAAGAATAAGCCATATCTAAAGGGATCTTTTTACAGCTACAGCTGTGGTAAATTTTTTCGAGCATGATTAAAATTACATTAATTTAATAAAAATTGCCCCAAATCTTGGGTTAAATTATTTAAAAAAAAAAACCTAGCTAATATTTAGGCCACTTCTTTTTCAAAAAAATCACTCGATGGTCCAGTATTAAAGTCCCCTCCGTATTACATTAATGTCTTCCAGATGAATCCAGTAATAAATATACTTGCGTATACCTATTAATTAAAACACAGGGTATAAAGAAACAAAAATATACGATCGATACTCGATAGTATCGGTGATAGTGACAATCAGATCATTAAAGGTGCATTTCGCCCATAAAACAAGCTAAATCTGATCTAAAAACAATTTCCAAATAAACTTAATTCATTTACAAGTTTTTGGCGTTAAGTTTTTTCTATTTGGAGATTTTTAAAATTATAAAATAAAAACGAATTATTTGATTGCTTACATTGCCCCCAGTGGGACAAACGTTGATTGGTTGCGTTCGAACCAATTTCACTGAAACCGTTGTTGTTGGGATTGATTGAGCGTTTTCGTCTTTTCATTGTACGCCGACGCTGTAATAACCCGTGGGATAAAATTCTACTTGATCACGGTTAAGTGGGGACCTGATTCTAGTCTATCGTATCTATAAATTTAAAACATCTTCAAATCACAAAAAATTAATGCCAAAACCATGTAAATGAAGTAAGTTTATTTGGAAATCGTTTTTAAATCAATATTATCTTATTTATGAGCGAATTTGTCCTTTGAAAACACCCCCAAAATATTTTTCGGAATTTGTTAAAAAAAAAACCCCTTTTCTGAATGCTAAAAATCCCCCAAACTTAAAAATAATCCTCTTGTGTGGCTTGTGGCTAAATATACTTTACTTTTCCACTCCCTTTAAGCTAGAATAGTTCGTTTTAGGGCCAAAATGAAAATTATCGACTTCTTTAGAAAATAGGCCTAACCGTTTCATGCCGCCATTTTGAAAAAAAAAATCATCCCGCTTTTCCTCTGTATATTCGCGGACCGGCGCTAAGTAAAAAAAAAGTTCCTTCATTTTAAACTTAAAAATAACGTACTAACATCCTAAAACCAAAAACAAAACATCGGAGATTCTCAGATTTACTCCTAATATAGCGTTCGGTCCAATTTTTTTTTTAATTTTGAATTATAATATAATCCCATTCGGTATGATAGATGTATGTGTGAGTATATTTAGTTATTAATAAAAAAAAAACCCTATTTTTGTGTTACCTTAATTACAAAAAATAATTAATTTTCGTCGGGAAAAAAAAATGTTCGAGATCGAAATTGCCGGGAAAAAAACACGGTTACAATAATTTATATTTATAAAACTTTGTAACGAGAACGTAGTACCCCTGAGATAAAAAAAAAATATCCTTGTAAATAAAAGAACCAAACAAAAAAACAGTCCATCTCGTTGATTAAATAAAATAATAAAGTGTATATAAATTAATATTTTATCTCGTGTTTTGTCAATCTGTTAAGAATTTTCTCTCTCTCTCTTTTTTATTTTTTCATCTTAAATATTTTCTTTCATTTCTTTAAAAAAATTATTTTAAAAACTTTTTATTTAGAAAAAAACTTTATATTTTATTTTAAAAACTTCTTTATTTTCTTCTTATTTCAAAAATCTCTTGAAACTTCTAATTTTCTTCGGTTATATTGTGATTTTGTTACTTATTTCTAGTTGTCGTCTTTAGTTTTTTTTTTTTTTACTAACAATTAGTTTAATATTGCACGTACTAACCACTCATCGCATTATAAAGTGACTAACTTTATTATTTTTTTGCTGCATGAATTTGCATTTACTTTGACGCATGATGTTCATAATATTTACTAATAACCTTATTTTTTTATCCTTTATTTCACCTCTTCCCTCATTTCTTTATTTTTAAGAAATTTATTTTTTTAAACGTCTTTATATTGATTTCAACTTTGAATTACGCAGGTGCGAGAAAAATACGCGCCATACTGGACATAAATCCGCTAATGATTAGTTGTGTCCGGTTTGGCGCGCCATAGCAGTCGCCTTTTTCTCGCAACGGCGTATAATAACGCTAGAATTTGAAAAAAAAAATTACATTTTCGGACCATGAATATCACGGGTTGTTTTATAGAGCGTGTACTTGCATTCCATGCAGGAAACATTACAGTCTTTTCAACTTCTAGCGTTCATTTTAATTTTTGTGATTTCTTCAAATCTATATATAGGTTCACAGTATTATTTTAAATGTGTTCCATTTTATATTAGCTTATTATAATTATTGCTTTTCATTCTATATTTTGGGTCATTTTTTTTATGCCCCGAAACTTTCTTGCATGATTCTCTATTATTTGTGCAGGCAGCTATTTTACTTTATGATCGTATTTGCATGAAAAACTTTACAATTTCTTTAAAAGAATCTAGCTCTATTTTTCTGTGGGTTGCATCAACTTTAATCGCGCTTCGTTTAAGTACCAGTTTCACGCGGTTTATTGTATTGAACCGGTATTAAACGAAGATTTAAACCTGGCTTGGTGCAACCCGCCCTAATTAATCCGCACTTTCTAAAAAAATATAGCTGTCTGCAACATCTAAAAAAAAAAATATTAATTTTTAAACAAAAAAATTTGTCCGCAAGAAAATTTCCACAAAGGTAAGGGATTAATCTCCAAATTGAATTTATAAAGAAATAATTGATCGTTTTAATTTTACGAAATATTATTCTTAAACAGGTGCGGTAGTCGTGGACGACAAGAAGAGAAAATAAACCAAGATCCCCCCAAAAATGGATTTAAAAAAACGAAACAAAATAATATTGTAAATTATTATCATAAAAAAATAGAAAAAAAACTTTTGTTTGTTGCGTAGGAAAAAAAAACCCGAAAAAAAAATCGTAAATTTGAAAAAAAAAAATTACGTAGAAAATCGAAAATGTGCTTTTAATTCTCTGATTTAACTTAATGCATGAGAAAAAATATTAATATTTTTTCCCATTTATTTCAGTGCCGATGGATGTCAAGAAGGAATGGTAGAGCGTAGAGAATGCTGCTGAGTAGATTATTTAATGAGCGTAGAATGCGAAAAAAAAACAATCCTCTCAGAACGAAACCCCCGCAGGACAGAAGCACGTTTTAAACGCATGTAAAAACATTTATTTAAAAAAAAAAAAAACGCAAAGCGCCCCCGCCCCCCCACTATAATGGAACGCAGACCGAAAAATTTTGGCAACCCAATGGGCTCAAGATGGATTCGCCATCTTGAGCCCGTGCGTTGCCAGAATTTTTTTTGGTCTCGAGTGCGCGCAGATATTATTTTCGTATTAGGTTCACAATATAGACATTTTTTTCTTCCCCCCTGTGCATTTTTAATAATAATAATTAGCACCTTTTAGTCACCTCGTAGATGAAATAATATTTATTTTTGAAAAATGTTGATTATTTGACTCAAAATTTCGTGGTGCTCTTTGCATCGCGTTCGTCGCGTAAAAAAAGTTAAGCCTAACTTTTTCTACAGACGATTTTTTAGCGATTAAAAGGCGGATTTATTCTTACGGGTAGAAATGGGGATAATTTCGGAATAATAAAACAACAACAGCAACAAATTTAGGGGGGGAAGGGGTAACGTGGAGTAAAAACAGACGCAGAGCACTCCGCCATTTTTTAATTCTGAGAAAACGTTTATGCAAAGAGCACGTGCACGAGATTTTTATAGTTGAAACATATATCATTATGTCACTGTCCAAAAACCTAGTTTTTTTTTTCTTCTTTCATGTGTTTTTTGTACATAAAATAAGTTTAAAAAGTATCAAAAAAATCTTATAAAAGGAAAGGTATTAAAATAAGGAAATAGATCATAAAGAAGTGACGTAGCCGGATGGTACAAGATCGGTACGGTTTAGACTGCTCACACGTCCGCCATCTTGGAAAAGGAATACCCATGCAAATTCTATTCGAACTCGTGTGAGTGTTAAAAAAATAACAGGTTACAGCAATAATTAAAAAGTTCTAAGTTCGGTTCGAATGACATAATATTATAAATGTGATAGATCGGGAAAGTTTAATTCTAATTATTTTAACTTATTGTTTTTGTTAAAATTATTTTGAAAACCTTCAAGTCCAATATTATTTTCTTTTCTACCTATTTCCCTGTTAATTTTCGTGGAATATTGTAAAAAATAAAAGGGTATCGTAAAAAAAGCTAGACGTGAATTAGAAATCCGCATTAATTTGACTTGGTTATTTAAACTGTTTTTAAAAATGAGACATTCTGGGGCATTTCGTGTAGTTCGTAACTAAGACACTTGCCCGCGTCTTGTCTCGTTTTGGTCCAGTTTTTCTCCTAACAAGTTGAAATTTATTGCGGCTTTTTCTGGTTCTGTAATGCCGATACTCGTTTGTAATGTACAGTTAATAAAAGTAATGATTTATTTCAAAGGTTATTTGTTGTATTTTCATTTAATTTGAGTATTATTTAGATCGGCCTTCCAAGTCGGGGTTGGCTCTGTAAAGGGCGATTTACACGGTACGACAAAAGCTGTCGGAAGTCCGACTGGGCATGCGCAGTTGTCGGAAACCTCCCCATTTTTCAACTGCGCATACTCAGTAGGAACTTCCGACAGCTTTTGTCGCACTGTGTAAATTGCCCATAAGAATGCGTCAAATCCAAGCTGCGAATGACAATAATACACATTTTTAAAACAATTTTGTCAAGACCCACCAAGAGTTGAGATGCGTACACACGAAAGATTTTTTCATAACGTGTCGCACTTTCGCGAAAAAAAGCAGACGATCAAAAAATGCAGCTGCGCACAGGCACAGCACAGGCACCAATTTTTGATCAAAATCAAAAATTGGGACACGAGTGTGACAATGTTCAACAATATAAGTACGGTAGGCCTACTTAACTTGTGTGCACGACTACCAAAAAATACGAAAAATCTCTATGTGTACGCGCAATGTGGCATAATCCACGGAAAGTGCTGTAACGGCCGTAGTGTATGGTGATAATGCCACTTGGGCAAATATCTCGGACCAATGGTGCGCACTTCATATTTTCGCTGTATAAATTTCCCAATAGGCCTACATGAAAGTAATAAATGAATTAGGTAAATGCAAAATAATAAGCTATAAAAATGATAGATTTGCGAAATTTAAGTGTTTGCTAAAGGATAATTTATTTGGAAATATTACACAACATTTTCGTCAATTCGTACACAATGTTTAGACAGGACTACTCTAAAATTCGTGCATAATCTACATTATGCAATTAGAACTTATGTACAGTCATTTAGAGCATAATACGGTACTGAAATCGAAAAGTATCATGTCGCGTACCGTTAATTCACGCGCATTATTTGCGGTAAAGTACCCGTAGTGAGTGTAACCAAGGGTTTGAATATGCACTGTAAATGACGGTACAGTATCTTAGTATTTCGCTTTAAATGACTTTACTTCAAGTTTAAAATTTGCGACATTTTCTACCAATTCGTTTTGTTCCCAGTTAACACAGTCAGCGAGTTCAAAAAAAATAGTTTTAAAAAATAATAGACCCTTTCGCAAAAGGCGACGAATGCACAAGTACGAGTGTATGTGGTGCCAAAGCGTAAAGTTCATTACAATTTTCAAATGCGCGACAAGATTTATCGCGATAATTTGTCTGCGTAAATGAAAATTGCACTGAAAAAAAGAACGTTTACTAACTTTATACTCGGCATTCTGTACACTTGTACTCGTATTTGTGCATTCGTCGTCGACTCGTTGCGAAATGTGTCTAATGCATAATTTACACTTGCCGATATCGGAAGTCTGTCCGACTGGCGATGTCGGCACGTGTAAATTGTGACTAATGTTTCTTTTTACGGCACAATGAGACCTATTCAGTAACAAAGTTTAACTTATTCAGGAACAAGTTGTTTTCCTGAATCGGCTCCAGTGTCTTCGACGCACTTTTCAATGAGTGTTTAATTATTATACTGACTAGAATGACAATATAATTAATATACATTTTATAGTCTATATCTGCCTTTATAATTCTTAATTTGATCGAAGTACAGACACGCCTCGAATCTAAAATCTGGATCGTGGTGGTTGCTTGCTCTAAACCAGTTTGCGTTTCTCGATGGCAAACTGTAATCCTCCTACTGAATATTTTCCTTATTGAAGGAAAAACGGAGATGAAAGCTTACCTTCCAAAAAAGCTACCTTTAGAATTGTACGGCAAAAAGAAAGTCTCGTATTTCTATTACAACATAAACAGGACAGGTTGCACCAACGAAAATCTTTGGTTTTATTTTGTCAAACCGCCGTAAAACTAGTACATTTATGTCGGAGAGCACCAACGTCCGACAAACCTATCCGGACAATAACTACCGGCGTTGAACCACCCCGTGATCAAGCTGCAAAGCGGGGTTAACTTTCTCAGCGGGGATTGGCTCAAAGCCCGCTGTTATTCTCGGGATAAGTTTATCGGACGTTGGTGCATTCCAACATTAATCAAATGATATTATCCCATAGTGTCGTTGTTGCAACTTGCCCAAAGTCTACTGAATTTATTTTACTAATAATTATATAAAAATCAATTCATGTACGATATTAATTCTAAACATATGACAAATACAGTGCAGATCTAACCTGGATGTGCGAATATTCGATTCGATTCGAATACTGATTAATCGAATATTCAATTATGTTTCGAATACTACTTGGCAAAAGATATTTATTCCATTATAAAGGTAAATTTTTGAAAAAAAAATCGCCTATTTTGCACTATAAAGTTGAATAGAGATACGGCCTATGCTCCACAATATTCTGCATAGGAAGTCACAATATCAATATTGTAGTTTTTCCATAGTGTCCAATTGCCTGACTAAAACTATCCTAAATTTTGCAGTATTCGATCGTTTTCGAATATTCGAATGGACTCGATTCGATTCGATTCGATTCGATTTGAAAGTTTACTATTCGATTCGAATGAAAGTTTTACTATTCGCACACCCCTAGTTGATAATGATTATCCATTGAAACATAACGAGTGTCTGCATTACTTTTAATAATTTTTCTTCAAAATAGGTTTACATCGTTATATGGAAAGTAAAAACTACAAATGTTTTATTTTATTTTTCTTTACCTCAGCGTCCATTCTTCTGTCGGTTCCCACAACCAGCAAGTTTGCAAAGTCTCTTTCTAGTATTTGTCTGGCCTGCTCAATAAGAAGTAAAAAAAAGCGATTAGATCGTTCGTTTTCAAACCCTCTTCTTCAGAAGGTTCGCGAGGGAGCTTTCGGACCAAGGTCTAAAGCAGGCCTACTCAATTGGCGGCCCGCGGGCCAAATCCGGCCCCCGAGAGCCCAAAAAAATTGACAAAAACCCTGTATTTCACGAAAAAAAATTAAATAAACGAAGAAGAGGATTTTTTTAGTCCGATTAGTGCTTAAAAATGCACCAATTTTGACTCGAATTTCAAAAAAATGTCTCGCCTACAACGAAATTTTTCTAGTCCCAGTGCTTGAAAATACATCACCTATAACTTTAATTTCTAAAAAATGTTTGCCATTTTTTGAGTCCGATTAGTGCTTAAAAATGCGCCACTTTTGGCTTAAAATCTCCGCCCCCCAGACTCCCAAGTGTGATCTTTATTATTAGAATTAGTCCCTGGATCGTCATTGAAACTAATAAAAGTAATAATGTATCCATATTACAGCGTTTTTTTGGTCTGGCCCCCAGAGTGCACCCTGGTCCCCGAACAAAACTAATTGAGTAGGGCTGGTCTAAAGTGAAGCGGATGCGCAAGAGAGATTTTAAAAAAGTTATTATTTTTATAGGGAGCTGCACTGGTCGAGTGGTTAGCGCGCTCGCTCGCCAATCTGGAGAACCGAGTTCGTGATCCGGCAGGGGCGAAAAATTGGTGCGAGTTTTCTCCCGAATGATTTGGAAAACTCCAATAATCCGGGCTCGTGTCGATTGTGACACATTAATGAATTTTTCCCGGATCCTCTCAAGAGTGGAATATCCTCCTTGGCTGATACCTCACAATGGACCCGTTTGGGGTGACTAAGGAGGATGGCGCCCTGCCCCATAACCTTTTCTCGCGAAGCATGAGTTTTAAAAAAATTTGATACCTGAGTATTCTGAGAAGGAATCTGTAAGACTAGTGCCATGGCGTTGTGGTCGAGACTGTCGTCTAACGCAACGAGGGCGCCGTGAATTCCAGATTCTACGAGATTGGCGGAATATTCCTTCAGTCCGATTGAATTGAGCCACTTCATCACTCGGTCGTTGGACCACAGCAACACGTCTGCGGAAAAACATCTTTGTGGTAAGTACCATCGTAGGAATCGATTGCACAGCATTATCACGATTATAACCGTGTTATTTCTCACCTTTTCCTTCGACTTCGGCACATTTTCTACGATCGTCCAATTGCTTCTTGTCGTAATTGAGTATTTTTAGACATTTGATACCGTACTGCAGACTCGTCCTGTTGAAAAAAATTCAAATTTAATTATTTTTCTTAAATACAGTTGAGCCTTTTCAGCAAAAGGCGACTTGTAGGGATATCCTACACTAAATTATTCACGCCGACAAGTACTCGCGTGACGTGTAGTGTCCATTCATTTATTTTCGAATTCGGAAAATCAGATTTCTGCTCAGAAAATCTGAGTATGGAACGCCGATTAGGACATTATCCTCGTTTTGTGTACATAGACATAGACATACACCTAGATAGAATAATGTCTCAATTATCGGCTTTCCATACTCGGATTTTCTGAGCTTTTCCGAATTCGACTTTCGAGACGCCCTGCTGAAAAGGGATCAATAATTCGAAAAAAAATATTCGATTTCTGACCTATGAAAGCTGTCCACCATTTTGAGCTGCCCCCTCAAATCTTTCTTGGTGAGGTGTTCCAACATTCTCGCGTCGACTAAGCACTCCATGAAGGTGGATCTGTATTGCGGGAGACCTAGACTGGGCAGCCACTCGTTGCCTATCCACTCGTGGTTCATGTCTCCGAACGCCAACGTCTGTAAAAAGAAATGAACATCGTTTGGTCTTCTGGGCCCGAATCGTGTCCACATCTAAGCAAAGAAAGGTACACTTAGGTTTAGTTCACGATACAGATAGTTTTAGAAGCTAGATAGAAAATGAAGCTCGCGTGACTCATTTCAACGAACGCGGTTGGCCTAAACGAGTCATATGAGCTTCATTTTCTATCTAGCTTCTAAAACTATCTGTATTGTAAACGAGGCCCTATTGTTTCTTTTACTGGCCCTTTATCTTTCACACAGGACCATGGATATTGGATGCTAATATTTGCTTGTGAATCTATGACAATTGTCCCTATTCACGTCCACATCTACGCAAAGGAATCTATACTTATTTTGGTATGTTTGAATTGTGTTTAGAGTCTCTTTATCTTTCGTACATGGCCCCGAAATATGGATGAGTATACACTTTTTCTTTAGACCAGGCTATCGTTATCCGACATCGTTGTCCGTGGGAAAGGGGCGTGGTTTTGCGATTTTTCTGCCTATTTTCGGGTAAGTAGGAATCGCTTTCGATAAGGATTCATTCCCATTTCTGCAGAATTTCCGTGGTTAAACGACGGACCAAAGAGTCGAATAAAGATACCCTGGCCTAATAAAGGAGGAAGATTGGTTCCAACCATCGTTCAAAAAAGACTTACCGTTCTGGATGTTTTGGGAGCCGACGGGCTGGTGAGTGCCACCATTTCCTGGATCGCCAGGCGGAGTTTCAACCTGTGCAGGGGGTTGCTGATGCCGATCTCGCGTTGGATTTCCGTGTCGGAGAGAGCGGACATGATGGCGCCGCTCTTCACGTTGGCTCGACACGCGGCTACGTACCACGCCGGCATTCCTACCCACAACTGGAAAAGAAAAATCCCTTATTTACTCCAGACCTCTCCTGTAAAATTTTTTCTGGGAGAAGAATTTTTTACGACAAATCTACGGGGTATGTATTTTTTAGTCGAAAATGTGCAAGTCTTGTTATAAAACCTGAATAGGTGAGCACCCACTTTCCGTCTAGATTCAAGAATAATTACTCTGCATTTTGTATAAACAATTGACGGAATTTTCTCCCCAAGCGTGTATGAAAGCACGTGTAATCGTTCTAGATGAAAGTATGTTTTTACGGCGTGGAATGTTTACAGGATTTAAGAATTTAATGATTATGATGCTGTATTGCTTGAAATTTGGTTAAATGCTTTTTAATAATTTAGTACTTAATTT
>JAQFYH010000254.1:0-14261 GCA_034694405.1 Scolopendrellopsis subnuda
CCGAAGTTCGAAGTCCGAAGTTTGAAGCTAGAAGCTAGAAGGATAGTGACATTTTTTATTTCCACAAAGTGTCTAATATTATATTATATTATTAGAAGAATACAAATTTAACGTCACTCTTTGTTTTTAGAAAAGGGCTTCCACAAATTCAGCATAACATGAGATGTGTTTTAATACTGGACAGATCGTGTTTTGTTTATCAGCACGTTGATAAACCTAATGAAATAACAGGGTCTCCGCTGGTTTCTATTGATCTTTTCAATAGGCGAAATGTTATTCTTTCCAGTTCACCACTTTTTCGAGTTGAAAAACCTCAAATTTGTAGGGGAAGATGGATACCAGTAACCGATTAATCTGGAATATCTTACCTCCTCCCAAGCGATAATAGAAGTCAGAATATATTTCAGAAAAACGTTGTTTTCATGCCGGGAATAAATTGTAAATAGTAAGAGACAAACAGTTACAATAAATAAATAACAAAACTTAAGTCTGTAGGTATAAATGTACTGTATAACTATACTTAACCAGGAATTAGATTTTGAGTAAATTAATACATTTAACTTGACCTGACATCAAAAACGAGCATAAAGATTCTTCTTGCTTCACCCATAGCCATATTGAACTCTGTTGTTTAAACAAAATGCATTCTACAAGTATACGTGCACCGTAAATTACCGATACGGAAGTCTTGATTAATAAAGCCGTTTATGGTCATCACTCACGAGTCTCAATCTATAGAGATTCAACAAATAAGACGGATTTGATCACCGTATATTTTCGTGTGTTTTTCACAACAGCAATAACATCGAACCTCTGTAGAAGATCATGGCCGCTGTAAACGAATTGCTTCTAGAAAATAGACCTTATCATTTTCCGGGATTTCCAATTTATAGATTTGAGAGTATATTTTTTAGACATGGACTGCCGTCCCGGAAAGCCGGTCGTCGTGATGTATCGGTCCCCGAGCGACGCAAGAGCTTCTTTAGAAATGAAGAATCCGAAAATGACAATTGACCAAATCTGAACTCCCTCCAGAGATAAAAAAAAACATACTATAAGAAATAAACGAGAAGACATGTATTTGGTGGTCACTCCCAGGTGTGGCACGGAACTACACACTGAGAATTCTGATTTAATTTAATATTTTTTGTCACGTAAAATGTATCTTTAAAAAAAAAAACAGGATTTTTTCTTCGGCTTTATGTATTTAGAGTGATCAATTGGGGAAATGGAATCTAGAAATTCATTTGGGAATTTCAGCACTCAACAGTGCGAACCAAGACTACTCTGTAGATTTCGCAACGACGACGAATGCACAAGTACGGGTGTATGGGGTGCTGAAGTGTAAAGATGAACATTCAGTTTAGTTATCATCTGCGTAGACATTAACTACTACGAGGTATCGCGATAACTTGTTCGTCTACTTATACTGAGCTGTTATCTTTATACTACGCCACTCCATACACTCGTACTTATGCATTTTCGTCGTTACGAAATGTGTCTAATTGTATATGAAGGAAAGTCAATTAATTGGATATACAGAGTATCTTATGTACAATGTTTTAACTTATCATGAAAATATCATGCTTCTGGTCTTGTCGAATATTGGAATGAAATGCAAACTATTCAATCATTCAGCCAAGTTTATGGCTCAAATCCCAAAAAGTCAAAATAACTTTCATGCTGCATGTAAATTTTGTCCTCCTAGATAATGGGACCAATTCTCATTAAAAGTTCAGTTTCAAACAGAAACTATAAGAGGAGGAAAAAAACTCAACTTTATAAGAATTTTCGTAGAAATTAAATGTACTATTATCATTACCACAAAACTTGTCTGCAAGTATCTGTACTAATTAAATAAATAAAAATTTACAATTAAAAGCAACAATTCCACTCAATTTCCTAAACGGGCGTTTTGCGCCCCTGCGTCGTTCAGCCCTCTGTAAATAATTGGCAGCTCAGAAGATGTTCGGGTATAATATTGCAGGTCGTGGATCGAGGAAAATAAACGATTAATAATTTATGCAATAAGAACTCCCGGTCCCGAAAGTAAGGCAGAGATTTTTTTTATTCGTTACAACATTCTCCTCCGTCGCGAGAGAGACTATTCCCAAGAGACAATGATCGCACACGCGATACAACAAACCCTCGGCCAAACGCAGAGACCACCAGCCAAGGTATCGAATAATGGTATAATAAAAAAAAAGTATAATAAAAAATCCTAAAGAAGATCGGGGGCGAGAGATATTAGTTTCGTGAAGTATTATTTAACACAAACTGGGCTGTATCTGATTCGCGAGAGCTTGTAGTTATAAGATCAATATTCTATTGAGTTTCGGCGCCAAATTGAGTTTCAGTTTGGCTCATAATATTGTTTCGGGTTTGTTGAGAATTGAGATGAAAATAACTTACTAAAGTTTGATTGCATGCGAGCAGCTTATGTTTATAACGGACAGAGTGAGATGTGATTCGTCCAACTTCTCTCTATTGATTCCATTTTGAAACTTACTCGATGCGTTACAGTATGTATCCAGCTGAATACATGCAGAGATATATATTTTACTGCTAGAGAGTAAAAGAGGCGCTAGATCTTCAAACAGATATACATCTCATTTTCCTAGCAGACAAAATCTATCTGCATTTTCTAGCTGGAACTACACCAGCTAGATATTTTAAAAATGTAGCATTGCGTTATTTCCGTTTCCGATATTTTCCCGTTTTTCTCGATACAAACCGCAGCCATCTTGTTTTACAAGTGTGTGGAAAGCGGTATGTGTGATGTTTTTTTCTTTCTCGACCAATCAGAGTGAGCTAGAGTTCACTGCTAGATTGTAAAAATCAAATGCAGTCAGATACGAGCAAATTAGTGTTTTCGGGGAGATAGCGGCGCAGATTTATATCTGCATTAAAAAACTATCTTCAGCATGAATGTCACAGCTAGATATAAATTGGAGATAGCGGCATTTTTTACAATCTAGCAATAAAATATATCTCTGCATGTATCCAGCCTTAAGAAGCTACTGCTGATAATATTCTGTCTTAATTTTAATCTAACTTATAACCAACAAAATCCATAGAGTATTGTTTATAATGCGAGATGAATATTGTTAAACTGGGGGTTGAGTTTATAAAGCATGGTTGGAATTACAAGTGAAAAGTAATAAAGAATCCATTATTTTTTGGATGCTTCCTGTTGGAGACATCAAAGTCTTTCCGATGATCTAGAGAGACACCAAATATTTTAGGGAATTGACCGAGAAATAGGTTCTTGTCCTTCGATCTACTTCTGGATCCGTTTGTTGTCTGCGATCTAAGAGTGACGAGAACCTTTCTTGGGTTCAGAATGCGTACAAACATTCTGTTTCAGGTGATCTTTTTATTCGGAGTAGTACCTGCAAACTTTGAAACCTCACGCTGGGAATGTTCGAACTCTGTCGGTAAGCACCCTACTTACACGCATATTGTTGTTGTTGTTAGTTTTCGTAACCCATTTCAGAAAAAAAGTTAAGTTTGGTTATACGAGGTCCTTTATGAAACACCCTGATGCATACATTTGTTTTATAATGGGGGATCTATATTTTATGACGCCAATCCATTTACAAGGAAAGAGAAGGGCTAATAATTAATCATGCTGGGGTTTGGTAATGTCCACAAATTGAGAGGACAGTCTACCAGCAACCATGGACTTGAAAGCCTCATGACAGATGGTTAATCAATAAAAATCCAAACACGGCGGCTCTCGCTTGTTCTAAAAAAGAAAAAAGAAAGAAAGGATTGCAAACGAATAACAAATGGTTTTCGTTCGATATTGTTTATACACTAAAATTTGTATTAAATCATATACAGAAAGAAAGAAACTTCACGCCAATGGAAAGAATATTTTATTTTAATTCTTTCATTGATCGATGACATACTAGTAAAATGTAAATTTGGAAAAAAAGATTACTAATGTAATTTTCATCTGTAATCTTCACAAGAAAATTGCAGGTTTTACTCATGGGGTTGGGAAACATCTATGTTTGAAATATTTAATTTCCGAAGAATTCCGGTAAATACGAGTAGGTTCTGTTTGCATTTTGATGTACACATGCTTATTGGTTATTATAGAGTAAACTTGACACATTTTATTTTTCATAATACTCTTTGAACTTCACATAACTTTTCGAAAAAAATGCTTCGTTTATTTCGCTCAGAGATGTGTCTTGTTTCTGTGCTAATACTGCTCTGTCACTTCTATGTCAATTGCTGGACATCGGCCAGAAAGCCCAATAATCACGTGTAGAATAGAAAGTAAAATACCTCGCCCAAATTGCTAATTCCCGCATCCCGTGTCTCATTCTCCCCTCCTACAAACAAATCCACCCAACTGCTGCGTTATGGATGTGCATTTTTTTTCATCTGGTTTTATTACATAAAATGGCAATAGATACATTGTTCAGTGAAATATTATTTTCTTAATCAAGGATATTTTTTCATTCCTGTTGATATAATGTGCGATCTATCCATCGAACACTTGTCAATTGAACAAATTCAACACCATTATATCCCGTAAAGGTCTTCGATACGATAAGCTGTAACAAAGAAGCTGATCAACACAGGTTGGACACCCCCCCCCATCCTTTTAGATTAAACACTTAATACGTTTTTTATTTTACCGAATATTACACTAATTTTCTTAAAGGCATTTTACCAATATAGAGAAATGGTGTCTTACATCCCTTAAAAGGACTTTCATTTTTTCTGACGTTTAATGGCTAAAGAATGCAATCTACGTAACATTTTAAAACATTCAATTAAAAAAAAAATAGTAAAAATAATAATATTGTTTAATTAATTATTTATTTTACCCGAAACAGACGAATTAAGAATCCCTAGTTTTGTTTGTGAGTTGAGAGCAAAATTACATTTTAAATAAAAAGGAGCTTAGGCAGAAGGAAAATTTTCTGTTTCGTCAAAAGCGGGTCCCCAACGACAGCAGCGAAACCATCACCAGTCAGAAAGGAATCGTTCATATCGTAAGATATTAAAATTTTAAGCGGGTGCTGGAAACGGAGCAGAGGGGTGGATTTATGGTTTGTCGTTAATCTGCGAAATCTAGTAAATCAATATAAATGCACCACAACAACCCTCCCTTAAATGAATAAAATAATTTAAAAATATCTAATATAACGAAGAAGCGAGAAGAGAACAAAAGAGCCATAAACTGAAAAACCTAAACAGTTACCGGAAAGGACCAAGAAGAATAAAAATGGTTCTCTCTCTCTCTCTCTTCATAATTCAGGATTTTACATACGAACGATACAAGAAGAAGAAGAAGATGATGAGAAAAAATATTTGTGACAGTGATGTCCAACAGGGAAATCCCGCAGGCGGGGGAAGGGGGGTCACCCAGGTCTAGACAGGATCCCTTGAGGAAAAAACATTTCTCCCCATGGTGTGTACAGTATATGGTAAATCAGTGAAGTCAGTCATGTATATGGCTAGATATACTGTTGTTCCGACTGAATAGAGTTTCGTCGTAATGTGGAACCCCTCAGCGCGCGACACCAGCAAAAACAAACTAACCCACGACTTCTTTATACAGTAGAAAGACCATCATTTCAATGTACTATTTACGCACTTTTTAACGATTTCGTCATTATGTCACAGGTATAATTCATGATAATCCCTGGTTAAGCCACTGCATATTGAATAAAAATGGATGTTAATAAGTTATATTTTATTGTGCTACACGTCTGTACTAAGCGACTAGTACTACAATAGAAAGAAGTCTTATTTCTACAGTTGTTTTCAATAACTTTAATTTTACAATTTTTTGTCTCCGACTTCTGTGGTCAAATTTTATATGGTGGATTGTAACGGTAGAACATTTTTACGAAATCCTGATATTATTATGTTTGTCATCACTGATGACAAACATGAAAAACTGTTCATTTTTTGTCACGAGAAATTTTATGAGGATGAGTAATATTCAACGGACATGGCGAGGAGAGAAAAGTTTGAACCCTAAACAGTTGAGTCCTTGGAAGTTCCAAAATTGCCGTCGACTGGAATCCGACCACCGTTCCATTCAACTACATTGAGAATATATCACTATACGAGACTGTAAGGTGTAATTCTAGTACTGTATAAAGCAAAAGATACAACGGAATTGATAACAACAAAGTAAATTTAATGATATCAATGGCAATAGTATTGAAGAACGAATAATGAAAAGAACTGAATCATAGAAAGTCTCCTAAGTAAATTTCCGATAATCCTGTCGTATTGTATCAAATTAGAACCGTGAGCGATAAACAAACAACTGATTTATATAAAAACTGATCCTCGCTCGAAAATGGTACACAGCGGAACCCATTTCTTTTGTTTTTATCGACCACAGACGAAGGAAGGGGGAGGACTATGAAGACATTATAAGCGGGATATACTGTTAATGCCCCTTGAGCAAACCCATAACATTTGAATAAAATAAATTATAGTCCGACAAGTGAGGGGAAAATCCATTTCCACGCAACGTAGGAATTGTGTGTGTAAAGGAATCCAACGCGGATGCGAAGAACGTATTTCACTGCATAATTGAAAGGACGCGCGGCGTTTCGGACTCGAGAAGAAGAAGAAAATCAGAATACCAGAAATGAAAGGGGAAAATAGGGGTAGGGTGCAGATAGACTGTGGGGGGAATTGGTTAATGCAGAAAACGTACACACAGCAAAGTATAAAGCATTTTTCCCCAAGATTTATATGCTGAAAAGGTTCGTGTAAATAATATAATACATGTAAATTGAAACACGGTCATATACGGAAGCACAAAGATTTATATGCATTCATTTTAAAAACGTTTTTATGTTCTTTTCAAACAAATATCTTTTATTTGATACATTGATATTTTTGTATGCAGTTTAGTCTCCAAACTACAGTATATACCATTTTAAAGAAAAGTCTGAAATATTCGTGTTGGGGAAACAAGACATTCGACCCAGCCAGATCGATCAAAAGTTATCTAGAATAAAACATTATTATTAGTGGCTCTGTAATAACGCATTTGCTAGTTTCAGCTCATGCGGAAAAAGCCCAAATTGCTTATTTCGTATCTTCTGTTTACATCGGTATAATTTTCAATAGAAATTAATAGGTAATTTTTAAGGCAGATTTTTATAAGATGCGTTCAGCCGAACATAAACCAACAAAGAAATTTCATTCGAAGTCGTCAGAACGAAATGAAAGGTGAATAAACGAAAAGGTATTTATCCCGAGGTATCTTGACAGAATATTATAATAATATACAATATTTAATATTCTCTGTAAGCACGCATTCCGTATATTATTATTATAACATACATTATACATTCCCTAATCTGAAATTCATACAGCCTATGGTATAAAACCAAACTTTTGCAACATAAATTACGAATTAAAATTTAATCATAGGGTAATTCAGCCGTGTTATTATAAGTACAAAATGTAAAACAGTAGAGACGAAACTAAATTTCCTACATTTTTCAATGCGAACTATCCAATTCTGTTGGAAAAGAGCCGCTTTTATGCGAAATTTCGCATGAATATCCATTTGGGAAAAATATCTTTTTTGGGGTTCTTTTTATTATCAGTTTATTGCATTCGATCATTTCTTTATACTCGATTTAATTAAATTAAATCAAGGCGGTTGATTATAAAAATTGCGAGAAACAATCTGCTGGATTTTACAAATTGACGGGGTTGAAAATATCTTGACGGTGTAATTTAATTCAGGCAACAGCGGCAGCGGCAGCGGAGATGAGCGGGTATTTATATCCTTTCATTAGTCTGCTGCATATGAGAAAATGAAACATTTCCATTTGGCGGTGATTGTTTACGAAAAATATATAATATATTATACCTAGGTTGAATATTAAGAAGCGCATGAAAATACGATGATGTATATCTGAGAAAAATAACGCTATTAAAACTGATAATTAAATACCATCCTTAATAAGTCTAAAATATATGTCTTTGTTTCAAATGGACATCCTTGATTAATAAATCTGACTTAAAAATGATCGAACCTGCATCTGTTCTTTATCTCCTTATCGTATTTCTATGGATTAGAGATTGTTTGAATTGAAATTATGATTTATGTATATGTAACCGGAACTTAAAATAATATTAAGTTATCTTAAATCTATGTATGTTTGTAACAAGCGGTTTTATACACCGTTATGTTATACTCTTAAACTAACAACCAGCCAGTCAAAACCTGCACCGAAAACCGTCGAATGTTCCTCATTAGCCATAACTAAGGTACGGTATACCGTAGCTATCAACTGAATTCAGTTTCGTACATCATGTAACGGCTTATCATAATATTATTCATCTATGTAGCGATGTTTTTTTTTTGTAACGGAGTTGCTGAATATAATTTATGAGCTAGACTTACCACTAAGAGATGATTTGCTTTCTGCATGACTGATCAATCCCGTGTATTTGTCTTCAATACACTCGTAAGTGTTTGGGTCGATGTCTAATCCGGATCCGTACGAAGCATCGTGGCCACGTAATCGAGGTGGCCGGGGTTGAGGGTGTGGACGAGCAGATCCAACTCTTCCACCCCTGTCTTTGCCATCCATCCCGGACCAACCACCTGTTCAAACAAAAACAAAAAACAAAAGAACACTTTAAAATTCAAATGGCACGTAAGAATCCTAACGTGAACAAAACTATTTGTTCGGACTGAAATAATTATTATCGAAGGAGGTTTTCGTTCACTTGCTGCATTTGCCTTTAAAATCTTGATCCCTAGCCATCGTTCATTCGCCTCAAAAATCCATCTGAGCAACCGATGGTGAGTGAAAAATCCGAAGAGTCGGGATTTAAAGTAAAATAAAATATTTTTTTGTGTGTGTTTAACATAATAAAGAAGTGTAAACGAAAGAACAGAAAGAGCAGAAAATAACATTAAATAATTTAATGTTACAGGTAAATAAGAACTATTTGCAGCAATGAGTGAGTAAACGACATCGTTTCCTATGCCCGAAAATCAAGAGTGTAAAGAAGTAGCCGTTGAATGCATAACATGGATTATGAAACAACGTAGTACGAAATGCATTTTATATTACACTTAAAGACCAATATTATAGTTTACTACACGAAGGATCAGTGGCCCAGTGGGCTAATAAGAGTATATTTGCTGCATTTACACTGAAGAAGCGACATTAGTAGCATTATATTTGATTCGATATTTCCTTTTTGTTTCTTATTTCATATCGATATCAATATTCTAACAGAACGGGAACGTTCTGAAAAATACCTCCACAAGTTGTTTCTACGTAGTTAAGTTAGTAAATGTAAATACAACTGACTTGTGAGATGTGTTCGAATTTCTTGCGATAATCATTGCTGCTGGGGGTTAGTCTTAAATTTTGAAAAAAAATATCCTAACTTGAACGAAGGATTGTTGGTTTTCTATCCACGTTTGTGACTCGTGTCGCTGAAACCGCAAACGCCCAGAATGTCCAATAGTTTCCTTTTTGCATAAAGTGACCCATCACTTGCTAAATTTCTTTTCTTTCTGCGATGTCATGATTTCACAGAAATAGAAATGTGGGGAATAGAAAAGGGGGAAAATAAAGGGGTTTTTGCAATCATGATCCCTTCACGTTGTAAGAGATTCTGTCAGAGCCGAAGGCGACACATGGTCTCACAAAGTGCTGATTACCAGAGAATGGCGGCTGAATGTTTATAAAGTGGAAGCTAGCCACAGGGAGGTGTTGAAACTATATATTCTTGTACAAAAGCTGCGAATTCTCCAACATCGCATTCGAAAGTAGCAAAAATTGACTGAAATCGATATATCGGGTTCAATCACATCAAAATTTCTTTTCGAATACGACAATTGCTGTGTTTAGCGGCCATGTTTACAGAGTAACCTTACATTTCGCCACAAACAAAATGTAAAAAGTCCGCGACAGCTAACCAACCTGGTTACAGTAAGATTTCATTATCAGAATACAATGGGAAGTGGCGTTGGAAGCCATATATCCGCACCCACAGTGTCACGGTTATATTTAATGAGGCAGGAAAGTTTGATATTGATTCTTATACGTTCGTATCAAGATTCAAGAGATATGTATTTTACTGGTGTTTAAATTCTTACAAATTGCCCGCAGTGTTTAGTCGTTACCGGTAAATCAGTTTCCCGAAATTTACACACCGTCGCATACGATTAATTTGTGATAAAATTTAATATTTATACGGTGTTGGGACGTCTCCGACTTAATTAGTTTAAAAGTGTTAGAAGCCGATCTTTCCCATACATATTAAGAAGAGGGTTAAACGATAAAAATATTAATACTGAATGTAAAATGCCTCCCTATGGATTGTTTTGGGAGGCTAAAATTTGACTCTCTTCATTCTATTTGTAAAATTATTTCTGTAATAAAGAGTTTGTTTAAAAAAAAAAAAAAAAAAAAGGAACGACTGATAAAAACTATAATATCGGTAACAACAAGAAATCAACGCCTAATCACTCTAACAAATAAATGGGATGTTCTGTGGATGTTGGCGTGGGTTTTGAAAAATTTACTTCATCTATAATCATTAGTTACTTCAATTGGTTTTCGTTGTGTTTCGTAACGGCATCCAGATTGATATCAATTGGGAGAATGTTAAGAGAATTTAAATTCTCACATTTCCGATCAATTTGAGGACATTGGGACTGATAATTTAACTCTTTGGAAATGTAAAATAAATAATATTATTTTTATTTTGTTTTATTTTTTCCTGAACTTTAAAAATGTAATGTTGATGGTAGCCTTGTGTGCCACATATTAAAATAAATAAATAAAAATAAATAATCCCCAAAATAATTTCATTTTGGGGATTTCGAGATCTAACTTAACTACATCGTGTTATGAAACGAATGTTCCTGGGTTAATTGGACGCGAAAATCAAGATACTGTTACGGAGTAGTTAAAAATCCTTTGAACTTAAAACAACATCAACAAAATTTTAAAAAGATCGATGCGAATATTGACAGCAGCAACGAGTGTGTGATTGCAAGACGGAATGTCGAGGGAGTTCTTTGTGATTAGTAGCAAATTCACGTTCAGCCTTGCGGCAATAAAATCCGAGTGGAAAGACTTGCCTTTTGCTAAGTGAGAACCCATCTAGAAATGATAAACAGTTTCAACCCCATATATAACATCAACCCCCAGCCATAAGAACATTTTCGCTTGAAAAAGATACATCATTCGGAATCAGAAAATAAAAAGATAACCATGCTTCCGTTGACAATGCAGAAAAATAAATAAAAATTATACTGCGTGGTATAATATTCCTTACGAGTATAAATTTCCTTCTCCCCCAACTACTTCTTCTCTTGTCATCAATAAATTACACCTCACTAATTCGCGATGAGGGTGGATGAGTTTTATTACAAGCTCGGAATCAAGCTTTGAATATGTGAAATGTTGAAGCTTTGTCGTCGTAAACAAGTCACGGAACTTCTGTGCTGGAGGCGAACTGGATTTGAATCTGCTGTCTTCGTTGCTTTAATCAATCAGTATGACTGCAACTTCGAATTAAAGCAATCCTGAATTTGCGAAAAATATAAAATTCCCGTGGTAAATAAACGAACCCTGTTTCATCTGTGTTTCGACTTTCCTGCGTTGCTGTAAAGTAAAGCAAGGAAGCCTACTATCTGAAGATCAGGGGGCAGATATTTATATGACGCTCCTACTAGTCTCTTTATCTCAGACTGTCGGAAGAAAACATTCATTGACCTTAGTAGTAAGGAATTCGTTTTAATTACTTAATTTTAATATTATGATATTGTTTAAAAACCATATTATTATGGATTGAGTACGAAGTAGCAGGTCCCTTCAAGCCAAGCATTTGGGTGCATATTTTTGTTAGTTGTGATTGCCATCTGTGGACAGTGTGGTATTATTACTTAAATAATACAGTAAATAAATTATAATACGGGGTGAAAAGTATTGTTAAAGGAGATTCCATGACGTTGGTTTCTTAAAAATAATATAACCTACAGGAGGGTACCTTCAGACAGCGGTTGTTGGGCTTACCTACAAGCCCACCTTTCGATGGTTCAATCCGGCCGAAACCAATAGTGATGAAGAGGGTGACTTTTCCAAAAGAGCAAGTACTCTTCAGGTAAAGTCCCACTACTGTACAAGTTAATTAGATTTGAGGATCAGGATTATATTTGGATGTAAGATTTAAAAAAAAAAGAGTGCTCGGTAGGTTGGACTGGATAAAGCGACGTCAAAATATTTTTCCGATCTTCTGATGTTAGGGATAGATTTAGTTATCATAAACTGAAGAAGAAGAAGAAAAACAGATAAAGATCCCCTTCAATTTCAACCTTATTCGGCGGGCTATAAACATAACATATGCCTGATAAAAGTTCCGAGAGAATAAATTGAGAAATATTGGCCTACGCGCAGAGAAAAACAAATATATCCTTTGAATTCTTTCTCTATTACAACGCAAATCTCTCTTTTTTTATGGGATTCTTTTCTTTTTTATCAAAATGCATCACAAATCTCCACGTCATATAAAATGTATGTTATTGGAAGATGAATTGGTCATTGTTACGAGAGCGAGCAGTGAGTATTTATGGAGATATGGATTCAAATTCGGTTTAAATGCATCAAACGGAATTTAACTTATCCGTCATCAACCATTCCGCGTATGATATTATTCGTAACGCATCTTGTACTACGCGAAAGAAAATACAGAGAGAAAGAAAAAGAAAACGCGCTAATTTACAGCATTGACTAAAATGGACTTTTTTGGTAGGAAATTCGTACGAAATACTTTTGTCAAACATGTTTGAAGATATTGGATTTAAAATCTAAAACTTTGGAAGGTTCACACTTTCACTTTATTTAATGCACAAGTCTGTTCGAAAATTAAAGGCCACTGGACTTAAAGTTAAAATGCTAATAACTCCAGAATCCCTTAAGATATTTGGACGTAATTTACTAGTAATTTACACCCTGAATTTTTCGTAATTTTTAGTCCTACAATTCAAGCTATAACTTGAATTATTTTAATAAATCAAGAACAGCATTATTCTATGAAAACCTATAAACAATGTTTTTATTTTTTGAGGGAATAGGAAAAAAGTGATTTATTTTATACAGTATTTTACAAGACGTTCCCACGTCACGCTTAGACTACGCAATACGATACTAATAAGAAATCGGTGTTTGTTTTGCTGTTCTCCCAGAATAAACAATCATCGATTTCTTGTTAATATCGTATTGCGTAGTCTAAGCGTGATTTCTAGTAAATTAACGTGATCGGGGAATAGTATGTGCTTGTGAAAACTTAATTCAGGCAAAGAACTTGTTTTTTGTGTGTGTGTTCGAACCCAAATGGAATCCGTCGTCAAAAGCATGCGTCATCGTTGAAATACCAAGAGAATCCGTCGGGTGTGAAAAGTATAAAAATGGTTTATTCTGTTTGTAACCTTTCAGAAAAAGGAAATTGCCATTTTTCTCTGACAGTTTCGTACAGAAGATTCCAAATACAGTCCAAAGAACAGACAAAAACACATTGGGTGAAAAAGGTTTGTGAAGGACCGTGCATTCATTATTCATGCCTCACTGTCTCTTCCCAAAAAAAAAAACTGCATCTACTTAGTAAAATGAAGCCGAAAGTTACAAGATGACTGATGGTGTGATACGCACTCTCGTCTTTCAAACACCCAAAACGGAGCACAACGTCTTGAAAAGTTATTCATATTATGATATGGGAAAAAGAATTCTCACACGTAAAGAAACTAAACGTCTGACGGGAGACAGTAAATGACTCAAAATGTTCTAGTTTCCTTTATCCGGAACACGAATAAATCTAAAGCTTTCATCGCCATTTTTTAAACGATAAGCTTTAAAATGGTATTTTTTTTCCTATGATTGACATTTTTAACTTGCGATATCTTAAAAAAATTATTATATCGTATTAAGACGATAATCCCCGAAATGGCGATAAATTGGAAAAATATGTTTACCTAGACGTTACAATCCACCTAGAATCGAATTCTGGTCTTGTGGGTTTCAACTCGAAATGGTGGGAATTTGATCTGACAACCGTTCACTGAAAATATTTTGTTTTGACCGAATGCCAGATTGTTGAATGTATTAGGCTTACTGTAAGCTACTACGGTATAAATCCAGCATTATCTAACTTAGACTATGTTTAGACAAGCTCTTTACGTTACTTTCCTTATCCTACTTTCGCGCACGTGCCTTTGAAACGTCAAT
>JAQFYH010000255.1:0-14257 GCA_034694405.1 Scolopendrellopsis subnuda
TAACTTTCAATGTGTTTCGAAATCTCTCCTAAGATGATCTCTCGAGTGCGAAAATTATGAATAAAATTCGTTCCTTAAATATAAAAACCTTAACTATTAAAAATGCAGTTTAAAAACTTCAAAAAGATCCGCATATTCTATCACATGTTGCATTTCTATCGCAGAATAACTTCAGTTTGTGGCGACTATTACATCGGAGGTCGCCAGTTCGATTCGTTGGCTGATTTGGTTGGTTATTACACCAGTTGGTCCGATCTACTGCGGCGAGAACGATTGCTCAATCCCGTTGCTCCTCCAGAGGCTGCTCAGGTAACGCATTGCACATTTCATTCCAGATTTTACAGCATTCTTGCTGTTAATCTTCCTTTTGACATTAATTTAATTATTTTTGAACCACAAATAGGAGGGTATGACGTAGGGCTCTCGTGTTGCGTCTCAGCACCCCTACACTCCTGCTGTGCTGTCGCCTTTTCGTGCCCTGCAAACACAACGTGAACCATCATATTATTAGGTCGTCAAGCTATAAATATCTTGTTTGTTTGTTTCCAGTCTGCCTGTTCTAAACGAAGAGTGGTCGCCATTCTGCCATACTCCAAAATGCCAGAAACGGACGAACTAAGGTATTTATTTTTAAAGCAAAAATACTTTACTCGCTATTTACTTTGTCACATGAGACCATTCGCAGAAAGAGCGTGAAGGACCCTCGAATGCTCGAAATTTTCAATGTTTAAAAAAACCTATTACGCTTACACTACTCCCTATTTATGCCTGGGATTTTTTACAATGAAAAGCTCGAGAGTTCGTAGCACATTAGACTGATATGATTCCAATTAGCGTTGGCTCTAAAATTTTTTTTTTTTAATTTAGTTTTCAAAAGGGCGACGTGTTCGTCGTGCACGACGAAGTGGCGGACGGTTGGCTGTGGGTGACGCACCACAAGACGGGCGAGAGCGGTCTCATCTACTCGGAACTGGTGGAGGAACTGGACCAGAACATCGATCCCAACGAAATCTACCCCTGGTACCACAACACCGTGTCCAAGACCGAGGCCGTCGACCTCTTAATCAAAGGTGAGATTTCAAACCCAGACGGCGTCTTCAAACTCGGTTTGGCTCCGTCTAATTTTCGTTTCGTGTTTGGAACTTGATGAAATTCTTTTCAGCTGGTCCAGGAAGTTTTCTGGTTCGTCCCAGCGATAATTCTCCCGGCGACTATTCGCTCTTCTTTTACATCCACAACACCATCCAGAGGTTCCGAGTGGAGAAACGCGGCAACCGATACGTCATGGGCGGCCGATGCTTCGAGACGTGAGTAAATAATCTTCCTCCCAAAGGGTCAGAATTCATCAATTACCATTCGAAAATTGTTGCCATTACCTGGTAATTGGCTGTAGAAACTCTAGTCACGGTTTCCTAGGCTACGCGTCCCGTGGTTATCGCCCCCAAACAGACATCGAGTCCATGGTGGGGGTTTCACCAGAGTGGGATCAGGGAGGATAAAAAACATCTTTCTGATTTTCCACGCGTCGATTGTCTGTCTGTAGGTTGGAGTCGGTGGTGAGTCGTTACAAGACGGAGCAGATAGTAGAAGGATACACGCTCGGGCCTCCAGTCGTCAAGGTAGGTTGCGATTCTTTTTTTCCCCACCTCATTATTGACATTTCAGCACAGCTTGCATCAGTTCACACACCCATTTCATTTGTTCAGTGTTATCATGAATTATGTCTTGGATTTTTAGTCGTTAATTTAATTTAAATATCTTTGATGTTTTAAGGCCTCACGGTTTTTCGACAGCAAGGTATTAGAACACCATTCCATTCTCCGTCTCATTCGCTTCATAATTTATTTTTGCGTCAACGCTGCTTATTTTTCATTCGTCTACGTCATTTTCCGACGTAGCGCTTTTTCCCGCTTCATACGGGTGAAATACGATTTGCTTACTGATCCATCAGCCTATTTATCACTTTTTTAAAATCCGCGCGCGAACTTTATCGCTTTGTTTTTTTTTTTTAGAGAATAATTAAAACCTACATGATTTTTTTTTTTTCATAAGAGTGTCGAAATGGCACATTATCAGAAACGTATCTCGTGTGATTATTAAAATGGAGTAAATTTTTGCATGAATTTGTCCGTTTATTGGCTTTTGATGTTTTTATATCTTCGAGATAACTGCATGACTATGTATTTGTTACCTACGGAGGCCAAGTTCCTTTAACTTGGTGCGACATCTCGGACGCGTGAGCGCAAAGTAAATCCGAGTGACTCGACGTCATTTGTTCTTTCGTATTAAACGTCTCTGCAATATTGTTCGATGCACCGTAATTTTAAATTTTCGTGGCACCAAGAAACAGGTTGATTTGGAAGAATTTGACGTGGTTTCTTTATGGCATGTGCCGATTTTCCGTGTAAATTCACTAATATTGATCTGCGTTAATTTCAAGCGAATTCAAGGGGACGAAAATCAGAAATAAGTTGCGCGATTAAATTAATAATTTTCTTTTCGCCTCTTCGTGCAGTCGACCTCGGAGACGGACGGATCGATGTGTTCCCGAGCGGGAACGCAGAGGCACAAGAGAGACGAGGAGGACATCTACGCCACCATGGAGGAGAGCAGGCAACTCAATCTACTTAGTAAAAAGAATAAGGGAATTAAAATGAAAGGATACTTAACCAAGAAAAGTAAGAAAAATTATTTCGACAATTTATTTTTTCCCTCTAATTTCTCTATAATTTTGAACAATCTTGACTCTTTTGCTTCAGGTCAACACAATAAAAAGTGGAAAAACTTGTACGTGGTTCTTCAGGTTCAAGGGACCGACAAACATTTACTTTTTTACGACAATCCTAAGGTGAGCGGGGTTTGTCGAAACTCGGCAAAATTAGGGATCCACCCAGGGGGTTTCGGGTTGGTTCAAACCCCCCTCCCCGAAAATTTGGAAAAAACTGTAAAATTGTGCGAAGAATCCTATAAAAACAACCTTTAATTCAAAAAATTTCGCCTCCGGCGGCTTATGGGGTTTAAAACCCTGGAACTTTTATTGGAAAATACTGTAAAATTGTGCGGAAAACCTTGTAAAAAAAGTTCTGATCAGACCCCCTTCCCCGGCATAATTTTGGTTTATAAAAATAGATTCCAACTGCGGAAGATTTTCTACTTGTAGGCGTTGTAGCAGCCTATGATACTGAATGCACCAACTTAAATACAGTGGGTGCTTCAATAAGATAATAATGTTTTATTTTGTGGGGCGTCTAACGAAAGACGCCCCGTTCTGGAAAATATTAATTTGTCACATGAGAAACAAGTTTGTATTAAATTCTACCGTTATTTGGACTTAACTACTTGATCTGTACCAAGAAACCTGGTTTCACAGCTCATTTTTTTTTATTTGCAGCGGACGAAGCCTAAAGAACTGGTTGACTTAAACTACAGCACGTTATACACCGTTCACGATAGTCTATTTGAACGGTAAGTGCAGTAAACCTTTAGCAATGTAGGTTTTAAATTATCCAAAATGATCAGTTTTGATGTTAATTGCGTTTGTTTTTAGACCCAACTGCTTCCAACTCGTGGAGAGGACTCTGCCGTGTCTCAGTACCGTCTACTACCTCTGCGCTCATTCGGCAGATTCGGCGCAGGTAAAAATAATATGTTTTTATTTTATTTTGGGATTTTTTTTAAAAATTAGTTTCTAATTATTTAAATAGGCTACATAATTTTTTCACATTGACATCCATTGGGAAATTTCGAGGTCCATTGATGATTCAACAGGTCGAAAGAAAAGCTTCTGTTTTCGAGATTCGAACCTGGGTCGGCCTTTGAATCATCGTTGTATCTCAAAGTTTCCCAATTATTCGATTCTCAATATGAAAAAAAATTGACTTGAATTTCGTCCGAAAAAAAAAAATTTTCTAATATTTTTATTACTATAAAAATGTTAAATAACAGGAGTGGACGGAGATACTACGGGAGATTATCGACAGCAACCCGGCGAACCGGAACCCGGGGGCGCAGCAGGTGCTGAGCACGTACAAGCTGAAGGACCTGCGGAACCTGCACCTGGGGGTGCTGGAGGCCCACCACTTGCCCGTCAAGCTGGTTCCCCACCCCTACTGCGTGGTGTCGCTGGACAACGTCAAGGTGTGTCGCAGCAAGGTCCGCGAATCGCCAGAACCGGTCTGGGACGAGGAGTTCTTACTCAGGTAGAAAGACAAATCGGTTACTACCCTGTTTAAATATCGCGCTTTTTTTTTTAAAATAAAATAATTCTTTTTTTTTTCCTTTTCGCAGCGATATATCTTCCGATGTGATATCATTTACGGTGACGATCTATAATAAAGGGAAACGGTGTAAAGACGTCGAAGTTGGTGAGTTTATTCAGACTGGGAACTGGCCGAAGAAAGGAAAAAGAGAATCATTTAAATTATTTTTTTTTTGCAGCCGAGATGACGGTGAACCTGTCGACGCTGGTGAACGGGGAGGAGGTGGAGGCGTGGTTCCCGCTGCAGAGCGTGGCCACTCCGCTGCGCGAGAACTGGGGATCCATTCGGTTACGCACCAAATACGTCCACGAAGTCATCATGCCCGTCACCGAATACGCTTCGCTCAAAGAGGTATTATTATTATTATTTTTATTTATTTAAGTTTAGGTGGTCAGAGGCTTCGGGCTTCCATCCAATTTAACTAGGGCCTATAAATTTCAATAACTCATATTTACAATTATGTACAATTATTTATTTTTTAAATTAGACGCCCATCCAAGCCTATGACGCACGCTCTAATGGACGCCATCCAGTTTAACACCCTTTTTCGCCTAAAACTGGCGCCCTATAGGTTTTAACAACCCGATGGGAGGGTAGTGGGAAGGGGTAGTGCACCTTAGCGGACAGTTAGAGCCTACATAACTGTCCCCTAGTTGAGTTGGCCGGGTTTTAATCCGCGTTATTAAACGAGCCCAAATGATGGTGCACTTTACCATTTGAGACACACGACTCCACATTGACGGTCTCGGTCTCGATAACCGTACGGTTTTCACCGCTTCCGTCGCGTTGCATTTGACCAATCGCTTACTGGGAACGTCGGGGTTCGTCCAACCAGAGCGAACACTGTTGCCGATTGCGTAGAATAATATTGGTTCCGTTTTTCCCAGTTGATCCTGGACCGGCACCTGGAGGTGGTGTGCGCGCTGTCGGACATCTGTCACAGCGACCGCATTCCGCTGGCGGTGACGCTGCTCAGGGTCTTTCGGTCCGACCAGAAAGAGGCCGATCTGCTGCAGTCACTCAACGACATGGAGATCATGAGAGAAGGTAGATTATTGGCTCGGAAAAAAAATGTCGAATTGACGAAGGAATATAAAATAACTCTTAATTATTTGTTGATACAGACGAGACGTCGACCTTGTTCAGAGCGACGTCGCTAACCACAACGTTGATGGTAAGCAATAGCAAGTGTTGATCTAATCAAACTTCTCATCCTATTCCGCTTTTAACTGAACCTCTTTACTGCAGGATCAGTATATGCGGTCGACAGCCTCCGGGTTCCTGCAGCAGTCCATACAGGAAACTATCCTCAAGGTCGTGGAGAGTAAGCAGTCGTGCGAGGTAAAACAATAATTTAGACTACCTATTTTCTAGTTATGATGATGGTTCGAGCCCCGGTGGAGGGAAAATTTGTTGACCTTCTAGAGTTTTCTTCGGAGTAGAAGGACTCCGATAGTCCGCGATCCTGTTAATGATCCCGGAAATTTTGATTTATTTTTTTTTCTTGTTTTGCAGTTGAATCCCACCAAACTGGAGAGCGGCGTGGAGGCCATGGCCAACGCCGAACATCTACTTAGTTTTCTTAACGAAATTATCGAATCTATCTTCATGTCTGCCGAATCCTGTCCCAGGTAACAGAAACGTTTAAAACCGCAATAAATTTTAAATCCTGAATCTTCTCCGTTCTCCCAACGACCAAACTGGAGAACGCCGTTATTAATGAATTATTGCTTGTATTATTTTCCAGAACACTTAGGTATATATGCGGCTGCCTGCAGCGTAGCGCCACTGCAAAATGGCCGCACGATCCACTAATCAAAACCAGGGTTGTGGGGTAAGTTGATTTAATTTATAATATTATTGTAAAACGCAATTTTCTTCGCTATAAAGTATAAATGACGCTAAAAAAACTCGGATGAGAGCGCCATAAACACCGCCCCTGGTGTCAATTCTTCTTTCTCGTCACCTAATATTGTTTCGTGTGTGTTACAGTGGTTTCATATTTCTTCGGTTGCTCTGCCCGGCCATTCTCAATCCCAGACAGTTTAATTTGATACCAGGTACGTCGTCAAAAAGCAGCTCGAAAGATTGAAATTATTGTAACATTTTATTAACGAATAAACATTTGTTTTTCGCAGATCCTCCGTTATTACAGGCAGTTAGAACATTAACACTCATTGCCAAGTGCCTTCAGAATCTGGCGAATCTAGTCGAATTTGGGGGAAAGGTAAGTAAACAAACTGGTTTTATAACTCCTCCTCGTCTATTTTATTATGCATCGAAATCTGTATAATTCGCCATATCGTCCGAAGAGATCGACCACGTTAAACTCGCGCATGTTAATAATTCTGTCATATTTTATTAAAAATGGGCGTCCATTTTTCAATCTTGTTATGTTTTGAAGCAGCAGTTACTTTTGTATAATATAGATGGCGCTGCTGTGCTCCCTTCGTCTCCCCGTTCGCGCAGGTTGCGGAGTCACAAGTTTTACGTATCGCACCATGTAGCAACCGCTCAATTGTTATTTCCCGCACTCGTTAATTATTCGACATTAAATGTTCTTATTTATACAATTATTATGAATGAACTTTCGTTTATATATGAAGATATAACAATGGCGACGAGGAAAAGCAATGAATTTTAAATGAAAATGAAGAATGAATGGAGAAAATAACGAAGAATTAGACGGAACTTCGGAAACTTCGGAAAAAGAGAACCACTCCCTAAAAATGGCACCGACGGCAGCATGCGGAAGAATTGAAGAATTTTCGCCGGATAAGGCAAGTAACTGGACGCTTTATTCCGAAAGGCTCACGTTTTATTTGGCGGCGAATAAAATAGTGGACGACGCCGAAAAACGGGCAATTTTATGTAACGCCGTGGGAACGCCGACTTACGCGATAATAAGGTCGCTATGCGCGCCGAAGACGCCCTTCGAAACGTCCTTCGACGATATTATCAAGAAATTGGATGAACATTTTACGCCGAAACCTTCCGAAATTGTGCAAAGGTTTCAGTTTCACAAGAGGGACCAGAAAGATGGAGAAACTGTTGCCGAATATTTAAATGAATTACGTCGCTTATCCGAACATTGTAATTTCGGGACGACGCTCGACAACATGTTACGGGACCGTCTGGTTTGCGGCATAAAAAATGAAGCGATTCAACGCAGTTTATTGTCCGAAGCGAATTTAACGGTCACTTTGGCCTACAATAAAGCTGTTGCGGTCGAATACGCGCAGAAGAAAACGCATGAAATTAGAGGAGCGGCAGCAAGTTCGTCTAATTCCGAAGTGAATAAAATTCAGAAATCGAGAAATGAAGATTTCAAGAAAAAAAATATGGCTCAAAATAAATGGAATTTCAAGAAGGATGCGTCATGCTGGCGATGTCTCGGGACGAATCATGGTCCGGATGAATGCAGATACATCAACACGAAATGCAACGCTTGTTCCGAGAGGGGACACATCGAGCGCGCCTGTAGGAATAAAAACAAGGGTTCCAAAGGTCAGCGATCACAGTCCTGGAGGAAAAAAGGATCGGGAAAATTCGACACGAACGCACTATCGATGGACGATCTCGAAGAGGATTCTGACGATGATGATGCCAGAATTTACGCGATCGGATCCAAGAATGATGACGAAATACAGCCAGCCTATCATGTTACCGTAAGGATTAATGGATATCCGACGGATATGGAGATTGACTCGGGAGCTGCTTACACGATCATCAGTTACAGTACGAGCCAGTGTTTGAAGATTCCGAAGAAATGGATCAAGAATGATGCACCAGGGTTACGTACCTACACGAAGCAGCGACTGAACATCATGGGTTCAGCAATAGTCAACGTGGAGTTTAAAGGCAAGAAGAAACGGCTGCGCGTCATCGTGATCGACGGAGATGGAGCAAGTTTGCTGGGAAGAAACTGGTTCCACGCGTTAGGATTATCGATAGAGGGCGTAAATCAAGTTTTTCAAGAATCGGAGCCGGATGAAAATGTCGCTTCGATCGTCCGAGATTTTTCCGAGGTTTTCAAGCCAGGATTGGGAAAAAGCAAAGGAGAACCGATCCACATTTCTGTCGAGACGAATGCGGAACCAATCTTCACCGCGCATCCTAGGCCGGTACCTTTCGCGTTACAGCCGAAAGTCGAAGAAGAATTGGACCTCCTGATCAAGCAAGGAGTATTAAGACCAACGAATTATGCAAGATGGTCGTCTCCGATCGTAAATATCGTCAAGCAGAACGGAAAGATTCGGATATGTGGAGATTATAAATCTACCGTCAACCCTCGTATCGAAAAACAAACCTACCCGCTACCGACTTTCGACTCGATGTTATCGAAATTCTCCGGATGCAAGAAGTTCTCGAAGCTGGATTATCAACAAGCTTATCAGCACAAGGCTGTAGATGATGAAACGGCAGAGTTATTGACGATCCACACGCACCGAGGTTTGTTCAACGTGACGAGACTTCCTTATGGGGTATCTGTTGCAGCGGCAATTTTTCAAAGATACATGGAGGAATTATTGGCCGGAATGGAAGGTGTCCAACCGTATGTAGATGACATACTGATTGGAGGACGAACTGACCAAGAACACGACGCACGTCTCAGAGAAGTTCTACGACGGATTCAAAATGACGGAGTTCGCCTGGGTAAAAATAAATGCATCTTCGGGACAAATCAAGTCGATTTCTTGGGATACCGCTTAAATGAAGACGGAATCAAGCCCATTGAAAGCAAGGTCAGAGCGATTCACGACGCACCTGTTCCAGAGAATAAAAAGGAACTGCAAGCGTTCCTAGGGATGTTAAACTTCTACAACCGATTTTTGCAACGATCGTCGCACGTTTTGGAACCTCTGCATCGTATGTTGGATAAAGAATCCGAGTGGAAATGGACGGAAAAGGAAGATCGAGCTTATAAAGATGCCAAGGAGCTTCTGCAATCTTCGAAGTTATTGGTCCATTATGACGTGGACAAACCAATCATCTTAGCGACGGACGCTTCGCCGTACGGAGTCGCAGGGGTCATCAGCCACGTAAATGGAGAAGGAATCGAGAGACCCATCGCCTACGGATCGAAGACGTTGACGTCAGCGGAGAGAAATTACAGTCAAATCGACAAAGAGGCTCTCGCCATCATATTTGGAGTTCGAAAATTCCACAAGTACCTGTACGGAAGACACTTCAAGATTTACACGGATCATAAACCGTTAATTGGACTGTTTGGAGGAAACAAGCCGATTCCTGTCATGATTTCGCCGAGAATGTTACGTTACAGCTTGATGTTAAGCGCCTATGACTACGAAATCGTCTACAGACCAGGAAATAAAATGGGAAATGTTGATGCCCTGAGTCGTCTTCCTGTGCAGATCGACGAAGTGGAATCGCCACGACTGGGAGAGATTCTACTTTTCGAAACCATGCCAGAGAAACACGTGGATGCCAAGAAGGTCGCGCAACTTACGACGAAAGATCCCGTATTATCTCGAGTTTTGAAATGGATTCTCACCGGATGGCCGCAATCAAGCCCTTCAGACGAATTCAAACCGTTCTTCATGCGAAAGGAAGAATTGACTGCCTACAGAGACTGCATCTTATGGGGTAATCGCGTCATTATTCCACAGACAGCACGTCCAGAAGTCCTAAAGTTACTTCACGCCAGTCATCCAGGAATGGTTCGTATGAAAGCGTTGGCAAGAAGTTACGTATGGTGGCCGAAAATGGACGAACAGGTGGAAGAAACCGTTCGAAACTGCCCAGTTTGCCAAGAATCACGAGATATGCCCGCAAAAGCGCCGATTCACCCATGGGAATGGACAAGGGATCCGTGGACTCGTATTCATTTGGACTACGCAGGACCCTTTCAAGGCAAAACCTTCTTACTGGTCGTCGATTCACATTCGAAATGGCTAGAAGTTGTCAAAGTCAGTTCGATGAGTTCTACTGTATTAATTCGAAAATTGAGGAAGATTTTCTCGCAGCACGGTCTACCAGACGTCATCGTTAGCGATAATGGGACATCTTTTGCATCTCAAGAATTCAAGGAATTCACGACGAGCAATATGATTCGGCACGTCTTCGTAGCACCCTACAAACCTTCTTCAAATGGACAAATCGAAAGATTAGTCAGAGAAACCAAGGCAAGTCTATCTCGTATGTCAAAAGGAGATTGGAATATCCGATTGGCCAGATTTCTACTCGCGTACCGCACAACGCCTGTAACCTCAACTGGTAAAAGTCCCGCCGAATTGCTGATGAGACGACGATTAAAGACTCTCCTAGATCGAGTACATCCCGATTTCTACGCCGAAATGCAAGGTAAACAAGAGGAAAAATTCGCAGAAAATTCGAAAGATGCTCGACAATTTTCTGAGGGAGAGAAGATCAACGTTCGCAACTACGGAAATGGTAAAAAGTGGATTCCAGCTAGGGTGGAGGAGGTTAGAGGACCGCTATCGTATAAAGTTTCGCTGGAAGATGGTACAGATCGGACGATGAGGCGACATACAGATCAGATTATGGCAAGATCTTACGGAGAAGAACCAGATGAAACGCCATCGCCCGAAAAGAAAGCATTTCAACCAGAGCCAAATCCGAAAATACCACCTTTCCGATCACCGAAGTTGAAACAAGAAGATCCAACGACAGACGAGATGCCAGACGATGAAAGTTCGAGGATGCCATCATCTCTACCAGCATCACTCCAGAGACAACCCGATGATGACCAGCGTAGAGACGCTCCCAAGAAATTAAAACCATTTTCTGTTTCAGAAAGAAGAGCAAGAGACAGAAGAAAGCCATATTATTTAAAAGATTATATTGTAGATAAATAGAATGAGAAATTTAAAATGCTGTAAATAATCTGGATGGAGGGATGTTATGTTTTGAAGCAGCAGTTACTTTTGTATAATATAGATGGCGCTGCTGTGCTCCCTTCGTCTCCCCGTTCGCGCAGGTTGCGGAGTCACAAGTTTTACGTATCGCACCATGTAGCAACCGCTCAATTGTTATTTCCCGCACTCGTTAATTATTCGACATTAAATGTTCTTATTTATACAATTATTATGAATGAACTTTCGTTTATATATGAAGATATAACAATTTCATTTAATTAATTTTATTCATTTTTTAAGCTACCACAATACTGTGAAAATAATTCCAGAAAGCATAGAAATTAGGCCCGCAGTCAATTTTTTATAGAAATGTGCGCGGACTGGCACATGTAATTTGCTTATGCCTGTATTAAATGAATGATTTCTCAACTGAATTAAAATTGTAAAGAAAAAAACTATATGGCACCATATTAACATTATAGGTGAGCAACATGGAGTTTACGTTCTACCTCCTGAATTAAACTTCTCCAATGAACAAGTGACTTGCGTTTTTACTTCCTGTTCGAAAGTCCTGCAGAAACCTACACATCAGATTATGCAGCAAAATAAAGCCATTCTGAAAGGTGAGTTAATTATCATAATAGACTTCTAGTTGTCGCCATGCAATGAATTAAAGGTGAATACAGTATGTAAATTTGATGAAATTATGAATCGCACTCGTGGCGAAAACAGTCAACTGTTGCCTAAACAGGCGAAACTGCAATTAAAACTACATTTTTTATTTATAAAATTTAGTGTTTTATATAGTCCTGCACTGTAGTACGTTACACTTGGTTGGATTTCAAATAAAAAACCTTTACAGATTCCAGAGTATGCACCGACAGCGTGTTCTACATGAGAATATCCGTAATGAAGATCTTATTAGACGTCTACCAACGTTTTAAACCACTCACGTTCGAAGTAGATAGCTACAGAGATTTTCTACAAGCACTTGGACCGTCCGCTTCACCCGAATACATTTCCCTTCTTTCCGAACCGAAGGACGTGTACTTCGCTCTTTTCAAACATCTCAGCGGAGTTCCTATAAACGTGGTGATGCTTCCTAATTCCAAGTTTTACCATTTGGGGACAATATCCGAATACCTCGCCGCCTATTCTCGCTCGGACGAATCGTTCTTCGACGAGCTCGGACTGCAATCGTTCTCTGAAACGAAAACTTCTAAAGAATTTATGCAGAACTTTCCAAATTTGACGGTCGTCAGATCGATTGTGACGGTTCCGTTCCACAAAGTAGGTAGCGACGTCGTTATCGAATATTGTCGAATAGATGCTCCGATAATTATCGGCGACAACTGTCTCCTCAGTCACTGCCATGTCCAAGGAGAAACGCGTTCCATTCCGAGTAACGTCAGCGTCCACACTTCCGCCATTGACGCCGACGATGGCTCCGTAGGTTACGTGACGGTAATCTTAGGAATTAGCGATGACGTCAAAAAATGCGTTAAAAGCGGCCAAGAAGTTCAAAATTTGAAGTTCTTGGGGCATTCGTTGGACTTGGTCGCCAAACGACTGAGAAAAAAGGCGATCGATTTTTTCGATTTATCGACGGGTGACGAAAAACTAAGTCTCTGGCAAGCTAGACTTTTCCCGATCGCGAAGTCTCAGAGCGCGTCTTTCGACTACGCTCTGGACCTCGTTGACATGCTAGAAAATGATAAAGGACGCGACTGCTTCAAGAACGCGAGTTTTGCGTCAATCGCCGATACGTTAAAGAGAAAGAACATGGACGAAATTTTGAGATTCCAAAATGATCTATTAAATGATTTATAAATTATAATACCGTATTTGGAAATTCTGTATCTCTATTTTTAATATATTTTATGTAATTTTATTGAGACACAGCAGTGATATACCAAATTTATACACACGATCATTATTTTGTAAATTCACGACCGATGTATAAAAGTTATTGCATCTTGTCTGCATTGCATCTTATAATTCAATATGTTTTGCATGCTACAATAAATTTAAAAATTACTAAACGAGTTGCTTCGACCAGAGCAAATTCGTACATTAATCCGTATGTTCCGAAACAAGACCGCGCAGATTCAGTACATTCACTTACCACTATTCTAGCAGCGGAATGGTAAGCCTACTCAGTTCTGTTGTAGTGTAAAATCCTGCAGTTTATTGTACAAATAATTTGTAGTTCTGTCAATAGGGATTTTTTTTTTCTGAATTTAACCAAGGCATTCCATTCCAAAGAAGAGTCCGTCAATTATTCTAAGTGATATTTTATCAGCATGAAGCAAACCAACACGTTCGTTGGCGGCATGACGCAGCCAAGCACTGACGATAAGGCATAATAATTGAAAGAAAATTTATACGGTATTTGTTATATATTTCGTAATAAATTTTGTCTTTAAAACGTCCCCTCAAGCATGGTTGTTGTTTATCAGAAAGAATATTGTACGGTATTGGTAGAATGGTGCAAATCACACTCAATGATTTAGCATTAGCCTGCAAGAGACCTTACGTTTTATTTACCTATTATACAAACATTACTTTACGGCACATTTGAAATGCAACTGATTAAATGAAAAATGGGATTCAGCAGGCTGAGTCCTTTGGATCAATGGAAACCAATGGATAATATTTTGCATTTATACATGCTTTCCCAGTCCACCTATCAACACCTCTGTGCCCTGTCCTCAACCTCAATCTTATGTTGTACATTTTCTACGTGTCAGCTTATGGTGTCAGTATACGAGTAACTTAAGCTTATATGTAATCGACTTCTTTTTATGAAATCAGTTTTTTGTTTGTTTTGTTACGGTATTTTGGGATTCATGTGGGTGCGCCATTTATTCCCTTTCTTACATCATCATATCATATCAAATTTATTATCTACAAGATAATATCACAATTACAATGAGTAAAATATAAATTAAATACAATCGTACACAGCAAAAGTAAGTGACTATAAAAAAAAAATAAATGAATGAAAATTAACATAAAAAGAAATGAAAAGTCAGTTAGTCCGTGAGGGGGTGATTTCCACAGCTGATGCTGGGGCGGCAGTGGCACAGAGCAGAGCAAAAGGAGTCAACATTCAAACTGATCACAGCACTTGAGGGGAGCGCGTTCCAGTCAACAATT